>CAUYQG010191538.1:0-12548 GCA_963574415.1 Tarsius wallacei
CGCCCGGCTGATTTTTTGATTTATTGTAGAGATGAGGTCTCGCTTGCCCAGGCGGGTCTCGAACCCGTGGGCTCAGGCAATCCACTCACCTCAGCCTCCCAAAGGCGCGGGATTACAGGCTGAGCCACCGAGCCCGGCTCAGAGACCCTTTTCTAATCACAGCCTTCTCTCTCTTTCCATCCTGCTGTTAGGGACACTCATTATTCCACTTTGTTGTACCTCTCATGGAATGTAAAAGATTACAGATGATCATAAGTTATTTATGGTTTATGGTCCCTCTCCATGAATCTGAATGGGCTCAATTGATTAGTTAACATAAGAATCTGTGATACGATGCAGGTGCACAGGTCTTAGGTAAATGGCAACTGCCACTTGTACTTGAAACCCTGATGCCATGCTATGAGAAGTACAAGCCATTTTAGGCAGTGACCTACATGAAGAGGAATCTCCCAGCAACAATCCTGGCTCAGCAACTAGCTGGTCAGCACCAACCATCCAGCATACAAATGAGCCCTCTTGGAAGCTGATCTTTCAACACAGTCAACTGCCTCACTCAAGACTGGTTCTGTAATTTGTGGGGCCAGGAACAAAGTGAAAATTCAGAGACTTGTGTTGTTGAAGTAGAAAATTTCTTTTTCTTTTTTTTTTTAATAGTTTCTCAGTTAAACTGCCATGGACATTTTTTCTTTTCTGTTTAATGTGGTGCTCCCTTGTGCACTGGAAAGTGTACTAGGTGAGCGCAGACTCAAAGGTAACTATAGCCCCCTGCAAGAGTCAGGATGGTTGAGGTGGATGCCCGGTAGAGGCAGGAACCAGACAGCTAGATAGATAAGTATTCTAGGGAAACTGGGAGGTAGCAGAAGCCTAGATTATATGTGATTCTAAGCTCCAAGTTCTCACTGTGTGATTCATTATCCTATCAGACTTTGCTTACAAAACACAAATTCAGATAAAACTACCATTAATTTGAAAACAAAGACTTGCAGAACATTAAAACCCAAGCATATGGTCTCCACATGAGAATGAGGCCTTGTACAACTGCACTGGTTGTGCACCCCTGAAGTCAACCTGGGCCCCAGCTAATGCCATGAGAAAAGAGATGAGTGCCCTGTGCCAAACCCAATCCCAAACGGCAGTCTCTTGAGCAAAATGCATGGTTTCTGTTATTTTAAGCAACTAAGTTCTGGAGTGGTTTGTTTCACAATAATAATAGAACAAAATTGAACAAAATAGAAGTGGAATAATACCCCCTTCCCCCTTCCCCTCCCACAAAAATATAGTGAGACTAGATAGCAGACAGAAGCTGGAAAGGGCTCAAGAAAACTGTTAGTGAAGGCAGGAAAGATCTTAAGGAGACTCAGGGACTGAGGGGCGGTGAGTGATCATGTTTATTTGTGCCTTATCCACAGAAGATAGGCCAATTTTATAAGCCTATTCAAAAAATTACTATTGTTGATCCTGATTGTATGTTTGTTTTTAATTTCATTAATACCTGCTCTTATCTTTTTTGTGACATTTCATAATATATGTATTTAATCTTTGTCTATGCTTCCTGGCACAGAGCGTCTAAAACATCCTGAGTAATAAAGGTGAGAAGAACATTGTTTGCTATTCATAAGGTTTTTTCAACCCTACCTGAGTTTTTGCTAATGAGGTGGCTTTTAGAGGATGGGGGCTGGTTGCCAGAGGAGTCAACCACATGATTAGAAGTTTGGAACCTACAATTCTGCTCTCCAGCTTCAGGGGAAGGGAGTATATATGGAAGTTTTGCAATGATTATTTAGATACTAATGTTTATCTTAGCTAAATTGTGACTAGGGAATACATTCAGTGTAATCTCAGATCCACAATATATGTTGAACTTTGCTTTTTACCCTAATATAAAGTCACTTTTTGAAATTCTTCTGCATGAACTTGAAAGTTGATGTATTCTGCAGTTGTTGAGTGCAGTGTTCTATACCTATCCATTAAATTAACTTCTTTAATCAAATTGTCCAAGTCTTCTATAGACTCTTTTATATTTCGGCAGCTTTTTAAATCAATCACTAAGAGAGAGATGTTTAAAAAAAATCACAACAAATCTGCTTGTTTCCCTTGGTGATATGCTTTTTTTGTTTTGTATGTTTTGAGGCTCTGTAGTTTTAAATTTTCATACAGTTAAATGTGTGCAATTTAAAAAAAAGAAAAACTCTTACTCTTTCCTAGTGACCTAAAAGTTCTTATCATGAAGTGACTTTCTTTTTTTTATGGTAATGCTTTTGGCCTAAGTTTTAGTTTCTCATGATATAGTTATATCAGTTTTCATTTGGTTATTATTTTCCCTAAGTAACTTTCTTTTATTTGCCATCATCTTGATATTCGCATTTAAGATGAATATCTTGAAATGGCATCAAATTAAATTTTTAAAAAAGTCTAAAATCTCTGGTGTTGTAAAGAAGTATTTAATCATTTACATTTACCGTAACTATACATTTTAGTTTAAATTTCTTATATATTTTGTGCCCCACACTTTCTATTATCTTTTCTTGTTTCTTTTTTTCAGAAAGATTATTTTTATTTTTATGGTTATTTTCTGCTGTATTAATTTGGACATTATCTCTTTTTAATATTACTTCAGTGAGTAGTCTATATTACATCATGTATCCTTGACTTAAGTTTTACTACCAGTCATTACTTTTATATTATTCCTGAACAATGGGAAACCATTAGAATACTCTCACAGGCCTAAAAACCCTCTGTGCCCTGCCTATTCATTTTTTCTCCCCCCAGTCTCTGGAAAGCACTAATAGTTTTATTGTATCTACAGTTTTGCCTTTCCTTGACTGCCATATAGAAGGTACCTTATTTGAAGTTAGAATCATACAGTATGTAGCCTTTTCAGATTGACTTCTTTTACTTAGCAATACGCTTTTAAGTTTCCTCCATGTCTTTTTATGGCTTGATAACACATTTGTTGTTAGTGTTGAATAATATTTTGTTGTTTGGGATGTATGTATCTATTCACATCCTGAAGGACATCTTGGTTGCATCCAAGTGCTGGCAATTATGAATAAAGCTGTTCTGAAAGCCTGTGCATTGTATGTCCACCTGTGTTTTTAACACATGCTTTTAAATGTTCTTATTTAGAATTAGATTTCTTGAAGCTGTGGATTGCTGTTTTTCATCAGTTCTGGAAAATTCTTCGTATTTTGTTTTCAGATACTGAATCTGTTCCTATTCTCTCTTTAATTTCTTTGTATAATAAACATAAAAGTGTATTATGCATTTTCATTCTATCCATATTTCATAATCTCTTTCTGAAAATTTCTACCCTCTTGTCTTTCTTTGCAGTATTCTGGATCACTTTATCAAACCTGTTCCCTCAGTTCATTACTTCTCTCTTCTGTTGTGTTTAACCTGCTGACAAATCAACCTCTGAGTTTTTCATTTCAGTTATAGTAAGTTTTATTTCTATAAGTTCTATATTATTATTTCTCAAATGTATCACTTTCTGTAGTTTTTTCTCTTTTCTGAAAATTTCATGTTTCTTTATTTAAATATAGTAAGCACAGTTATTTTATCATCAATGCCTGTCTGATAATTTCCATATTTGAAATATTTGGATCAGTGCTGTTGATTATAACTTATGGTAACTGTACCTGTTTCCTTAGTGATAGAGTCATTGATCTTGAAAATATTACATACAGATTCTTCCCAAGCCCTTTTTTGAAGGTACCTTATTTGAAGAGGATTTGAATCTCCCCGCCCCACACACTGGTCATTTAGGGTACTACCAGTCCAAATAATTTTGAGACTAAATTGATGATTTGAGATTTTTTTTTGTTGCATGGTAAAATCATTCGCAATTCTGCATGGAGGCCAGTTTTTAACTTGTAGCCTTCCAGGGAAATGTTTCTTTATTTCTTTCTCTCTCTCTCTCTCTCTCTCTCTCTCCCCCACCCCCATCTCTTTCTTTTTTATACATCTTATTTTTTTCTAAATGTTAAGGCAATTCTCCTGTTCCATGAGAGAGCTGGGAACTTAACATTAATTCATGCATATTCTTACTTTGAATATGCAGTCCTTCAGAATCCAGTAAAACGTGAATTTGTGTGGGTAATGATCAAGTCTTAGATTTTGTGCAGACTTTTCATTTCTATTGTCTTTCAGGTGCAAGACAGTCAAAATAAAAGGTTACATTAATTGCTGATTCTTTTAGGGAGACAAATGCCCTCTGGGCAAAAGTAATTTTGTATTCTCTCAACTTTTAGGGTTCTTACCTTAATGTTGGCCTGATTTTGATCTAAGAATGTTTCATTAGCTTGTAACACTTTGATGCTTTTAAGAAGATATATATGTAGAGATATATATATGTAGATAGATATGTATAAATCTATCTACATAGGTATGTATATATAGATAGATATTGATGTGATCTTTTATGTATGTGTGTTCTTTATGTTTGTTTCTATTTATTTATCTTTATCTATATATATTTAAATTTCATTCAGAATCTTTAGCTGTTCTTAAATAAGGATTGGTCTAAGTAACTTAGCCCATCATGTCCAGAAGCTGACATTCCCTTAAATAATTTTTTAAAAGAAAATACAAAACATACTTTCTCTGTCATTTCTCCCTTTATTCGGAAAATTTTACATAAAATAATATTGATATATTAAGGGTATTATCAGTTGCATAGTGAGAAAACTATTCTAAATATTTGCAATCTTTAATTAGTGGGTTTTCACTAATAGGATATGCCTAATCTCTTTGAATTCTCAGCAGATGTTGGCTAGTTAAAACGATTACATTTCAAAAGAAATGGATACATTTACTATATAGTACTGTAATATAGTTCTTTTGATCATCATATTATGATTTAACTCAGACATCTTCATTGTTTGTGCAATTTCTCCAAACCACTGAAAGATGATATATATCCCTCTGGCAGGAAACCAACACTCTAAAGTGGCACTGGGTTATTTAACCACCCTGATAAATAATTTACACTGGAGGATAGTATGCAGAAACCTTTTCAATTAACTTGTGTTGACAGAGAAACTAAATATAGTAGTCAATGAAAAAAAATTAACACATTCTTGACCTATTAGGCAGAAATAGTCTTATTTGAAATAATATCTCTCTAGAAAATGCATATGTTAAAGATAAATATTGCAAGTAATAAAAATATATATAAGAATTAAATATCCACTATTGTTTCGGCTTTAGAGGAAATTTTAACTTTTTCTATGTACACCATGTTAGCTCACTAAAACAAGTACATGTCTGCTGGTATAGTAAAGAAGGCAAAAGTTTTCAACCTTGAAAGATTTTGGTTCAAATCTTGGGCTCATCAGGCTTCAGGCAAATTGTTTAAGTTTTCTGAAGCCCTGTTTCCTTATCTATAAACTATGAAGAAGAATACCTTACAGTATTGTTATAAGAATTAAAGATATGTAAAGCATGTCACATAAATAGTAGCTATCATTCTAGGAAAAAAAAAACTTTCTCTAGTGAGTTTAATCACATATCCTGTTCTATGAATTGATGAGTCCTAATATTAGAATGTACAAAAATGTGTCATTATTATAAAATCAGCATACTTTATTTTGTTCATACATATATACTTATCTAAAAAATTAGTTAAGATACAGAGTAAATTAATACTAGTTATGGCAGAATTGTGTTGGCTTTAGCAAACTATGTATTTCAACCGAAGGCAGGCTGCTTACTAGAATGCACAGGAATCTGCAGAAAAAACTGAAAGTTAGTAGTCAGTAATCTGACTGAACAATACACTAGCTCCCAGGTGAATTTTAGTAGGAGTCTCCCTCCGCCCTCCCCCATATGCCTTCTTTGTAAACATTCTAGCTTCTTTCACACTAATTTCCAATTGCCATTGATGATAGTTGTCGAAAAGGATGACACACTCAAACTCTTTCATAATTATCATTCTAACTGTTGAACATAGGTATGCAGGAGAATCCAGCATTGCCTTCAAAAGCCAGAAGGGCTCTCTTCTCCCTGTGAAGACTGAAGTCATTTCTAAGGGTGTAGGCAGAAAGTATCTACCAGGACAGCTAAATCAGCTTCATCTACCTTGGCTATTAATAGGGTGACATCTTAGCTTTCAGGTCATTTATTAACTAATTAATTTGTCAACCTAACAATTTGTGAATTATTGATATACAATAGCTCCAAGCCAGAGGCTTATAAGATGCAGAAAATATTCAAATAGATTCTTGTCTTCAGTGCACTCATAGTCTGGTACTTGGCCACTTACACCTAGCCTTTGAATCCCCTCTTGCCTCTACTTCTCTGATTTGATTTGCAGCAAAGGAATAGAAATAAGTATTTCTTGGGTAGCCAGGGATTCAGTAATGAATGTCTTTCTAATCTATTCACACTACCCAAAACACTTATGCAGGATTATCCATCACAAGTCATTCTACAGTCTTAACCACACTGCTTACTGAAGGAAGCCTAGTATTTATTACATTTTTTTCTAAATGGAAAACAGCTGTGATAAATCAATCTGTTCACCAGAAGACTCATTCTAGAAAAAGAAGTCTCATATTCCTCATATAGGAATATCTATATCCTCAAATAGATATTTCCTCAACTGTCATTCTTTCCAACTATGAATAATATCTTCCTGTACCCCTACCTGTGCCTTTGAGTGCAACTGGCTCATTGGGCCCCTTCTATTTCTCTGTGATATAGTAGAGACAAAATATTTCCTGAGCCAGACTAGCAATATTTAAATTATAAACACATATTTTTTTAAAATGTCATTCAGAAGGCAGTAAAGTCAGTAAAAACAGATCACATAATTACAAGGCCCACTTAAAGAGACATGTCCAGAGCATAAATCTCCAGCTTAAGGATTTACCTAATATAGATATCACTGCTAATGTCACCAAACATTAATTCTTAGGATTTACCTTCTCTGCTCTGATTCTATAATTACTAATCAGGATTCTCATTATAATTTGGCTTTCCAAATGAACTTTCTTTCTTTTTTTTTTTTTTTTTGTGTTGGAGTCTCACTCTGTCACCCGGACTGCCGTGCAGTGGCCCCTCCCGGCCACCACAGCCTCGACCTGCTGGGCTCCGGCCCAATAAATAAGTAAAAGTTTTCTGTTCCTTTGTTTATTTCTCATTATAAACAGATATTTTGACAAATTCAAATATTTGAGGCTGCTAAGATAAGGCTTAACCAATTGTGATAAAGAAATGCCACATTGACGGGCTCAGTGGTTCAGCCTGTAATCCCGCGCCTTGGGAGGCCGAGGTGAGTGGATTGCCTGAGCCGGCGGGTTCGAGATCCGCCTGGGCAATTTGGCGAGACCTCATCTCTACAATAAATCAAAAAATTAGCTGGGCGTGGTAGCGCGCCTGTAGTTCCAGCTACTTAGAAGGCTGAGGCGGAAGGATCACCGGAGCCCTGCAGGTTGAGGCTGCAGTGGCCCCGGGAGCCGCCACTGCACTCCAGTCTGGGTGACAGAGTGAGACTCCCAACTCAAAAAAAAAAAAAAAAAGTAATGCCACATTGGCTGCCTCACTTTGATCAGCCCTCTCCCCTGCTCCTTTAAGTGGCAACACTCAATTTCTTTGTCTGTGCTTTCTATATATATCATGGCTTTGTCATTAGTGAGGTTATTTTATTTACAAACTTATGTTTTTTCTTTCTGGTAAGCAACCTTGGTAGACTATTTTCTTTATAATAAAATAGAATCCATCTCAGATATCTCCCAGGTAAGAGGAAAGATACAAAAAACAATAACTAGGTATCTACAGAATAATGGATAGTATTGGAGGAATAGTTTATCGAACAGGAGTGACTTCAAAAGTACTAAACAACTGACCTGAAAGGGGAAGGTGTTACTTCTGCTACAATCAGGAAGGTGGAAAACCCGGGAGCTGCCAATGGAAATGCAAGTTATAACACATGCTATCATGTGTCATGCTATAATTTAGGGATTAGGAAACTGGGGTCAGAATGCCACCACCACTGTAAACTCCACTCAGCACCCACAGGAGCTGAGTGAACATGGAACTGTTGTAGAGTCTGCCCCAATTGCCTGTTATTAAAACAAAACAAATAAAACAAAACTAAACAACAGCAATAACAACAACAACAAAACAACTCTTTCTACCTCTCTCGCCCGCAGAAAATGATAAAAAATGGTAGGAAGAAGACCTCCTCCTAAATTCTCCTCTCAACATCTCACTAACTTATCTGTTTGGCAGAAACTATTTTTCATCCATAATGCAGACAGTATAGTATTTGCTGTTGTTTCTTAAACTGTCCAGGCTATGCAAGATTAAAAAGGCACTCTAGATGTAGGTAGGGAAAAATACTGAATACCAAATGACCATATCCATGATATTTCATGTTCCATTTGTCTTCTCATGTTCCTATAAACTTAATATAAGTTTATGCAAAATACCCTACCTTGCACATATGAGGGGGACCCCAAAAAACAGGAATTGTTTTTTTGGAGGTCGGACTCCTTGTAGTAGAGGCTTCCCCCACTAGGTAAGTATACTAGGAACCCATCAGTATCAGTGTACCAGCTAGCATTGCTGTGAAAGGTTGTGTTCATCTTCAGTGAATTTTTTTGGGATTCTTTCAACATGTTTGCCCATTTCATGATGGGTGATTTATGAGTGCACTTGCACATACCACACTGAGTGTTCAGCATGTTTTGACCAAAAACAGCATATCCTCCATGCCCCACCCTCCCTATTCACCTGATCGCTCTCCTGTGACGTTTTGTTTGTTTGCTTGTTTCCCCAATGAAAAAAGTCTCAAAGGGAAACATTTTGCTGAGGTAAAAGAGGGGAAAAATGGCAGAAACACTAAAAGGCATCAAAATTGATGAGCTCAAAAACTCAAAATGATGAGCTCAAAAACTGTTTTGAGCAGTAGAAAAAGCATCTCAATGAGGAATACATCGAAGGCGACTGAAGTTTAAACATGTAAGAATAAGAACATGATTTTTCATAAATAAATTCTGGAGGGTTTTTTTGGTCCCCCTTGCAGCCTACTGTTTGCCCATATCTCTTAGTGCAGGCATATATGTTCCTTTGTGGATATCATCAAAATTGTGCCCTGGAGTGGTTTTAAGTTATTATACTTAGTGTAATGTACTCCATGAAATTCTGTTTAGTCCCATATCTGAGGATACTACAGCTAAAGATTGAGTAGGGAATCAGTGAATCACTGAACATCTCTATGCCAGAGTGAAACAATCCTCCATCGTAAAGAACACACTTGTGTGGCTTTTTGCATCCCACATTTGCTTTAATGAGATATAGACCCCAACATTGCTGTTCCTTTCCTTTCTACCCTACTATATACTTTTCTTATTTAACTATAGTCATTTTTTTGTTGGCATCAGTTATTTTTTCCAAAATATCCAAATTACAATTATCTTTCTTTTTCCTAATTCACAAGGAGAACACACAAAATGTGTATTCAGAGAACAAAAACTATACATCCAAGCCTTCTCCAAAGAGGCCTGTGATTTTTGCAACATCCCCTACTTCATTTATCTATAGGATGGCTCTTGATAGCTTTGTGTGAGCTTTTTAAAGTTCAGCCAAACCAGCTGCATGATCAACACAAAGACAATAGCTCCCACACATGGGGTTACATGGATTAAAGAACCTGATCCATCAGTAAATCTGCCAGATGGCAGTGGAAGAAAGCTTGTAACTCTCTCACTTTCATTTCAACAGCAGCAAACAATGTTCAATGTTTAAAATAAACTCTTCCAGATGAGTTAAAGATAAACTCTGAGGTGGGTGGACTTGAGCTTGCTAGGCTGTAGCTCTGAAGTGTTTGATTACATTAACACAAAACCCCTGGGTAGAACCCACTTCTGTCAACAGAATGCCTAGACTCAAACACCTACTACATGAAGCCATTTCCTGTGCTTTCATGAGTTGGTGGCTGAAACTTGCTTTGCTTTTTTTGCAAACTAATAATGATTATATATTTCTCTATGCTCAGCATTTCCTCAAACCATGTGTAAAACTTCAAGATGTACCTAAAATGCCAGCATGTATGTATGTCTGCACAAATAAAATCTTTTGAATCTGTTTGCAAACTTAAAATCCTGCTTACTTATTCGCCTTAGTACTTTTATAGTGGCAAAAGAAAGGGGCTAGTAGAAGAATTTAGAACTAATTCCATCCTGTCACAAGCTGGATAACTATTTAGATCTATTTAGATACCCTCCTCAGAAAAGGAAAGAAAGGTACAAGTACTTTTCTTAAGACCAACTTTATAAAGGAAGGTAGGAACTTTTGTTATTATTTTTAATAGACTCTAAAACCAACAACTTAGGACAGACCAGCTTACAGTATATCATATGTAACATGTCAACTTCTAAAGATAAAATGACAACTGAAAAATTACATTAATTTTTAAGAACTTATCTATTTAACACAATTAGCAGAAGCTTCATAAATAAAGAAAAGAGAAACAGAGCTGATGGTGAAATTAAATCTTAAGAATTGAATACAAAAACATTCAGGAAACAATATATCAAATTATCATTTCAGAACAATGGTGAACTTTGAAAAATAAAGCCATCTCCAAATTCAGACTAGAAGTCTTTGAACAAATATGAATCACTACACACAACACATTTATTGCCAATCCCTTCAAACTGAAACTCCTTTGATACATCAGTGATAGATCTGTTATACAATAGAAGTTCTCTTATTTGGAATAGGTTGGATACCTTAAAAAGTTGCTTAAAGTAGAGATCATGTGCACCACAAAATTGTTACTTGAACTTAAGTTATATACCATGTTTATTCATTTGCCTATCTTCTGATATAAGGCTAAGTGTTTAATTGGCATCTTTGTTGTTTCTCTGAGCATAAATGCACTTGAAATGTCTTCTTTTGCATTATACAACATACTCTGTTTTATTGTGCTTTGCAGATATTGCATGTTTCACAAATTGAAGGTTTGTGGCAACCCCATGTTGAGCAAGTCTATTGGCACCATTTTTCCTACAATAAGTGCTCACTTTGTGTCTCTGTGTCACATTTTGATAATTATTGGCAATACTCCATACTTTTTATTATTGTTAAATCTGTTACGGTGATCTGTGATCAGTGTCCAGTGATTTGATGTTACTACTGTAATTGTTTTGGGGCACCATGAACTCACTGGTATAACACTACAATCTTAATTGATAAATATGTGTGTTCTGGCTGCTCTACCAATAGGCCATTGTTCCCTCATCTCTTCCTCTTTCCTCAGGCCTCTCTATTCCCTAAGACACAATATTTAAATTAGTCCAATTACCAGTCCTACATGGCCTCTAAGTGTCAAGTGAAAAGAAGAGTAACGTGCTTCTCACTTTAAATCAAAAGCTAGAAACGATCAAGCTGAATGAGGAAGACAAGCTGAAAACCAAAACAGATTGAAAGCTAGGCCTCTTGAGCTAGTTAGCCAAGGTTGTGAATGCAAAAGAATGGTTCTTGAAGTAAGTTTAAGGTACTACTCTAGTGAACACATAATAAGAAAAAAAAGGGGACCTTATTGCTGCTATGTGGAATGTTTTGTAGATCAAGCCAGCCACAGTATTTCCTTAAGCAAAGCCTTACTTCTCCTGTATTCTATGAAGGTTGAGAGAGGTGAGGACGCTGCAGAAGAAATGTTTGAAGCTAGCAGATGTTGGTTCATGAGTTTAAGGAAAGAAGCCATCTCTGTAACATAAAAATGCAAGGTGAAGCAGCAAGTGCTGATGCAGAAGTCACAGAAAGTCACCCAGAAGATCTATCTAAGATAATTGGCAAAGGCAGCTATATTAAACAAAATTTCAACATAGATGAAACAGGTTTATATTGGAAGAAGATGCCTTTTAGGACTTTTATAGCTGGAGAGGATAAGTCAATACCTGGCTTTAAAGCTTCCAAAGACAGGCTGTCTCCCTTCTTAAGGGCTAATGCAGCTAGTAACTTTAAGTTAAAGCCAATGCTCCTGTGCCATCTTGAAAATCCTAGGATCCTTAGGAATTATGCTAAATCTATTCTGCCTATGCTCTATAAATGGAGCAACAAAGCCTGGATGACAGCACATCTGTTTACAGCACAGTTTACCAGGTACTTAAAATCCACTATTGAGAACTTCTGCTCAAAATGTTACTACTCACCGACAATGCACATAGGTACTTAAGAGCTCATAGAGATGCACAAGCAGATTGATGTGGTTTTCATGCCTGGTAACATAACAACTAATTTGCAGCTTATAGATCAATTTTGTAATTTTGACTTTTAAGTCTTATTAAGAAATACATTTCATAAGGCTTTTGCTGCCATAAGTAATGATTCCTCTGATGGATCTGGGCAAACTGAATTAAAAACTTTATGGAATGGATTCACCATTCTAGAAGCCATTAAGAACATAGTAACATTTGTGATTCATGGGAGGAGGTCAAAATATCTGCATTAACAGAAGTCTAAAGAAGTTGATTCTAATCTTCATGGATGAATGGTTCAAAACTTCAGTTGAGAAAGGAACTGCAGATGTGGTGGAAATA
>CAUYQG010191542.1:0-27568 GCA_963574415.1 Tarsius wallacei
TCACTTATGTAACAAAAACTTGCTAAGTGTTAAAGTGTTTTCTGTGTTGGTTTTGGACATCAACCTCATTCATCGAGCTAGCAACCTATGGGACTGTAGTAAGCCTGTTTCATCATTGCTATGGTTAGGATGTTTGTCTCCTCTGAAACTCATGTGGAAATTTAATCCCCAGTGTGGCAGTATTGAGAGGTGGGGCCTTTAAGATGTGATTGTATCATGAGCGTTCTGCCCTCATGAATGGGTTGATCCATTCATGGATAATAGGCTAATGGATTAGTGGGTTGTCATAGGAGTGGGACTGGTGGCTCTAAAAGAGGAAGGGAGACCTCAGCTAGCAGGCATAGCTCCCTCCCACGTGATGCCCTGTACTACCTACGGAGTCTGTGGAGTCTGTGGAGTCTGCAAGAAGGCCCTCACCAGATACAACACCTTGACCTTGGACTTCCCAGCTTCAGAACTATAAGAAATGAATTTCATTTCTTTGTAAATTACCCAGTGTCAGGTATTCTGTTATAAGCAACAGAAGACAGACTCAGACAATCATTTAAAACCATAGTTTCCAGCCTTTTTTTTTCACTGTGACACACACAACAGTTGGAATGTGTGTATCACATAAACCTTTGGGTCTCTCCACTTGACAAGCATTTCTTGAATACCCGCCATGTGCCACACACTGTGTAGAAAGGACACACAGCCAGATTTCAGGCTGAGGCTTGGAGAAGCCAGGTTGTAGGTTATGTGCATTTCCCAGCACGGTAGCTGTAAGACTCTTCTGCTATTTCATTCATTCACTTATTTGAAAAGTGTTAAACATACCTACTTCATGTCAGGAAATATGCTAGGGGCTAAACATAAGACAGATGCAAGCTCCATCTCAGGGGGTTTACATTCCGCTACAGAAGAGAAGATACATCAGAACATAAGTGAGTGAAAGAGAATTTGCTATGATTTGTTTTTTAAAATTACATACAGCTCTTTCTATTATTCCTCCCCTTTCTCTTCTCTCCTCCTCCTTTCTGTTCCCGAATACTCGGGTCCTAAAGCCAAAGTTAGAAGAAGGTAGGCACCTATGCCCGAGAAGGTGGTGGGAACTCAGTAGCTAGGAGTGGGGTGTCAGACCTGAGTAGGGTGTGGAAGTTGTCCACACAGAGGAGAGGCCTTGTGCAGGAATGGCCTGGGTGGGTAAGGAGGCCATCCACCCAGGGGCTAGGCAGCAGTGACAATGGGATAGTTTTTGCATACAGGTGGATTGATGAGATAAGTAAGCGTGGTAAGGATAAGGAGGGCCAAGTTTCTCACTATCAGAGAAGGCAGATACAGATATGGAATGAACTCTATGGTGTTAGTCTGAAATCAGAAACACCGGCGTCGTTTCATGGTTTTCAGTATTGAGTATATAAATATATGTGATATATATACACACACATATATCCTCTAGCTGGTGCTCAGATCTTGGCTTCTAAATCCTACTCTTCACTAAAATAAGTCAGGGCTTCTTGAAAAAATGGCTGATCCCAAAGCCAGAACAAGATTTTACAAGATTAGCTTGAAAATTTTTTTGCTGCCAAAAAGCAAAGATGGGTTCAAGAATGATGGAGATATGTCAGTGAATCACAGGAGCCAGCTTATAGTGGCCCACATTGGCCAAATGTACAATATTTGAGTATCAAAAGAAATAATTATAGTGATTAATTATAACCCAGTAGATAAAACAGGAAATTATGAATCCACAGTGATGTAAAAGAATAAAAGAATAAATTTATTCATGAGGAATGGGATATTAATGTAGTTTCAAAGTGTCTCCCCCATAAAATGCCCGTTAATCACAAAGGCCACACTACAGGCAGACACCTGTAATGTAACCTTAATCAAATGATCAACGTAAATATCGTCAATCATAGGGCAGACTGAAAATATACACCACCTAATGGGATGCAATGAGAGAAACACAGCATCACATAGTGATATTTCTGACAAAGTGCACAATCTGAATCTTTTTGTTGTTGTTGTTGAGTTGGAGTCTCACTCTGTCACCCAGACTGGAGTGCAGTGGCCACTACCGGCCACTGCAGCCTCGACCTGCCGGTGATCCTTCCACCTCAGCCTTCCAGTAGCTGGAACTACAGGCATGCGCTACCACGCCCGACTAATTTTTTTTAATTTTATTTACTGTAGAGATGAGGTCTCGCCAAGTTGCCCAGGCGGGTCTCAAACCTGCGGGCTCAGGCAATCCACTCACCTCAGCCTCTCAAAGTGCGGGATTACAGGCTGAGCCACCGAGCCCGGCGAGAAGATTAATTTAAACTGGTTTGTGATTAAGTTTTTTCTCAGATTCCTTCCTTTGGATCATGTTATGGAAAATTATCTTTGTCCTCATGGTTTCTCAAGAGCATTGAATGTCTCTCAGAATAAAGCGTGAAATCAGTTTTTCTAGACCTACGATGGAGGAAACCGATCAATGTTCTCCAAAGTACAAAGTATCTTCGCAATAACCATAAAGTTATTAAATCTTATGGTCTTCTCTTTTTACCCTTAAAGGTCATAAGGCATCGGAAACTTTAAGTAATTTCCCTAAGGTCAAACATGCATGGCTCTAATTTCATTGCTTTTCTTTCTTAAAATCTGATACTCCATGACTTTTAATCAGAGTGGAGTACAACTGGTCAAACCTCAACCCTAATTCATAGAAACCCAGAAGTGGAAAATTAAAAAATACATCAAGTCCTCTGATTTCAGGGAAACTAGGTAAATTTTCCCAGAGTTAAACATGAGTCTAAAACTCATGTCTTCAGATGCACAATTCAACACTGTGTTATCTGTAGTGTCAAAACCTCTGTGCATAAAAGCATCTTAGAAGTGGGTGCTGGTTCACAATAGCAAAAACATGGAACCAACCATGGTGCCCATAGAAGCTGGACTGGATTTTAAAAAATGTGGTACATATATACAATGGACTATTATGCAGCCACAAATAAGGACAAGCATATGGACTTCACAGCAACTTGGATAGATTTAGAGTCTATCACACTCAGTGATCTATCACAGAAACAAAGAACAGAGTACCATATGTTCTCACTTATAAGTGAACCTTGAACAATTATCATACTAAAAGAAAGGGATTGGCAGTAGTGGGAAACTGCTGGGGGGTGGGATTGGCAGTAGTGGGAAACTGCCAGGGGAGAGAGGGGCACACCTCATCAACAAGGGTACCTGCATAATGAACATTTGTGTACCTAACCCTGAATTGTACCCCACATCTTTAAGATAAAAATAAATAAAAAAGTAAATCCTAAAAAAAAAGAAGCGGGAGTTGGAAGGAGCCTCGAATTAACTAGACTGATGGCTGATAACTGCTATATTGCATTGTTATGTGTTTACTTTCTTTAATAGTAATTCATATTATATATTAGGCATTTGGGGAATTTTATGTTTACTATTTTCAGAAATAGCCAACTGTTTTCCCAAGATGGTTGTAACATTTCCTCTTTCCACCAACAATATATGAAAGTTTGTTTCTCCATACCTTCGTCATTAGTTGCTATGACCACTTTTTCAGTTGCTGGGATCACTTTTTTTGTTTTTTGTTTTTCGTTGTTGTTTTGTTTTGAGTTGGAGTCTCACTCTGTCACCCAGACTGGAGTGCAGTGGCCGCTCCCAGCCACTGTAGCCTCGACCTGCTGGGCTCCAGTGATCCTTCCACCTCAGCCTTCCAGGTAGCTGTAATTACAGGCGTGCACTACCACGCCTGGCTAATTTTTTATTTATTGTAGAGATGAGGTCTCACTAAGTTGCCCAGGCAAGTCTCGAACCCGCGGGCTCAGGCAATCCACTCACCTCAGCCTTCCAAGGCGCGGGATTACAGGCTGAGCCACCAAGCCCGGCTGCTGTGATCACTTTTATTGATTATAGCCATTGGAGGAAAAAGAAGCTGGTGTCTTTTTTGTTTTAATTTGCATTTCCCTAATGACTAATGGTGCCATTTTCCCCCTGATCTTCTTTATGAACCTGATTTCAGCTTTAAAGCTTAGGTCCTTACACATTTATCAGAACTGTTAAATGCTTCTCTCTTGCTTTGGAGCAGCTTTTTTTTTTTTTTTTTCTGTTCCTAAGATATATTGAAAATAACAACAAAAAAAAAACATACATAAATGTACTGTCACCTTGCACTGACTGCTTTCTTGATACAGTATTTGATAAGGATGTAAGTATCCATGATCTACGTATATACTTATTCAAAATACTTAAAACAGAAAAGATTTTTACATTGTCATAGAAGACTATCGATTCCTTATTGAAGAGGGGTAGATAGTAGAATCTATTACCCTTACTCATGCCTCAGTTTGGCTACTCCTAGGAGATGTAGGATTTTATTTAGGTTTTCATAGTCAGCCCTACAACTCCCCTGTGGAATAGTTGGCCTTGTCTGAGGACACACTGGAGAAAACAGATTTTTCAGTTTTGAGACATCCTTGTTCAAGTCTCAGTTAGACTTGCCAATCAGTAACCTATAATTTGCTAAGAAAACCAGTGGTCAAACTGGGCAACAGCATTAAGTATGGGATTCGAATATTAGGGTCACGCAAAAGACAAGTGTTTGGAGAGAACCCTTATATACTATTTATTAATAATGTAAATTAGCACAGTCTTTATGGAAAGAGTACAAAGGTTCCTCAAAATATTAAACATAGAACTACCATATGATCCAGCAATCCCACTACTGGGTGGGTATATACTCAAAGGAAATAAAATGAATATGTTGAGATAGCTGCACTCCTATGTTTATTGCAGAACTAGTCACAATAACCAAGATATGGAATCAACCAAATGTCCATTGACAGATGAATGGAGAAAGAAAATGTGGTACACATACACACAATGGTTGTTCTATAGATTCATTGGTGAAATGCTGTTCTTTTGTCCATTTTTAATTGGATTATCTTACAGAGTTGTAGGAGCTATCTTCTGGATTTAAGCTATGTTTCTAATATATTATCACAAATATTTTCTCAGTTTGTGGTTTTTCTTTTCATTTTTAATAGTGCTTTTAAAGTACAAAAGTTTTAAAAGTTTATATTGTTCAATTTATAATTTTTAACTTAATCATGCCTTTGGTGTCCTAAGAAATATTTGCCTAATTGAAGGTCAAGGAATTTACAAGTATTCAGTTCTTAGACCATGGTGACCATATTTAGAGGCAATGTTTGCAAGATGAAGCATAACTAGACAAGGGAGAACAGAATAAAAAGTCATGTCAAGCGAGAAGATTAAAGTGCTTGAGTTATTGGAACACAAACTTCTCTGCATCAACCCCAAACTTCTTCAAAGTCTGCTATACACGCACATCTTTGTGTAAGTAGCTTTTGAGAAAATTGGAGAAAAAAGCCACAGTACCATATTTGAATTAGCTTACAGCACATATGGTAAGTAGTTAAGAGAATCTGAGATGCTTCTCTGGAGAAGATGTTAAAGAAATACACCTTAAATCTCAACACAGCCTGTCTTACCTAGCTTTTACTGACCTACTTATGCAGAAATTAGTATTCAAGCCTGGCAAGAGTTACTTTTTTTCTTCCAGGGACATAGCATAATTCTTACCAGTGAAAATAAACAAGTCAAACTTTTGGAGAAAAGGAAAATTCAAAGCTTATGTCAATTCTCCCCAGGTACCAAGGATGATACAAAGAATTTTTTATTATAGTAACATTTATCTACAAAAAATGGAGACAGATATTATTTCTCCTTTAAAGTACAGAAAAATAAACATGCCACCTATAAATCCAGGGATTGTAAAACACTTCTTTTTTCTTGAGTCAGAGGCTCTCTCTTTCACCCAGGCTGGAGTGCAGTAGCTCGATCGATCATGATGCACCGCGGTCTCGACCTCCTGGGCTCAGGCTATCCTTCTACTTCAGCCTCCTGAGTATCTGGGTATTTTTAAAAAGATTTTTGTAGAGACAAGGTCTCATTGTGTTGCCTAGGGTTGGTCTCAAACTCCTGGGCTCAAGGGAGCCTTTGGTTTCAGCCTCCTAAAGCACTGGGAATACAGTCATGAGCCACCATGCCAAGCTTTTGCTGCTCTTCTTAATTCCAAAGAGATGAAAGTGTCCCTGAGGTTTCCCTAAACACCGACCCACATTCTAATTATTTAAGACCTTGTAAAGATGAAATGTTAATATTTAAGAGATGGCCAAAGCCAATTTTTATATTGACAAAAATGTATATTTATATCTCCCAAACAGCAATACAGAATTTATAACAAAATCATGTCTGGGAAAACTATTAAATTATATTCCATATACAAATGGTGGACCAACAGAATCACATACAGATGTTTAAAGACATGCAGTATGTCACAAAGGAACTGTTTAGTTATATACAATTTTTTTTTGCTACCAGCCATAATAGTTTGAATAGAAGTAAGAAGCAGTGATTTAAGCATTTTACATTTAACACTACATATATGCATTTTACTGTTTTTATATTTCTGTAATTTGCTTGGGGGAATTGATTGACATACTAAGCATTATAATGTTCTCCTATTTAAATTGTGAATTATGAGAAACTGGCTTTCACTTAAGGTTTTCTGAGGAACTTATCCATAATTTTACGAGAGAAATGTCCAGATGTAAATATAGGGGGGTGCCAAAAAATGTACACACGGTTTAAGAGATGTTATCTATGTGTTACTTTTCAAAGTTGAATGACGGGAGCAATGTGTAGCATGTTCGCTCAAGCATGCTTCTGTCATTTTCTTTGACTGTCCTGCCTGTCGCATGGTGATGTCAGCATTCATTTGATTAACGCCATCTTTTAAGTAAATGTCATACTTAAAACGTATATACTTTTTGGGGGGCACCACCTGTATATTTTCAGTTGTCATTTTCTGGTTTCTTATCAGGCATCCACTCATTCCTTTCCTTTCCTAACAATGTTGCTATTTGGGGATCACCCCTTAACCCCTGCAACCCATGTGGTTTCAGGAAAGCTAATCACACTCATCAAGGAGGCCTTGGTTGAAAGGAGCAGTGTATCCCATTCTTTCCAAAAAAACAATCTACCTCATTATCATTAATGGGTGAGCAGTAGGCAAGCATGACATCCAGGTTTAAACTGCTGTTAGGAACGGGCATTATAACTTCCTGGAAGTAAACCTTTTGTTTATACCAAACCACGTTCTAATTCTTTACGATGTAGTGAAGATGCTAAAATGGGAGAAAAAATTTGCACATTTCTAGTTCCATACCCATTCAATACCAAATGATCTTTGTGTCTTGGAAAAATTAAACATGTTAATAAAGTCAAAAATTTAAATTCTATACTACAATTCAATGATTTCACTACCCTTTATAGACAAAAATAGCATTAATTTTCTAAAGGGTAAAGACAATTCTGCCTAACTATATTTTTTGCCTGAATATTCATAGAATATTTCATACCATAATAGAAAAAGTGATTTTTCCTTGTGAAATCAAGAGACCAATATTATACAGTTCAAATTCCTTCCAATTACCAAGTAAGATATGTCGCAGTTAACATAAGTCTTGTGAGAGGGATGGGTGAGAGAGTGGCTCCGTTTGTGTAAAGCAAGTGAGCAAGTCTATTTACTTGACAGCCCCTATTGACACTTAGTCTCAGCAAATTCTAATTTAGGGCTCAGCATGTAGCCTTGCCATTTCAAAGAGCTAGTAATCTTAGTCTAGTAGCAATTCTTTTATTTTAGCATATTATATATCAGAAGAAAAAGCAAAAAAAAAACAAATGCTATAAAACTCATGTTCCTAATGTACAAAGATCTAAAAACTTTATGACTATGCATCGTGTAGAATTATCTCCCAATATTTTTTTGTTTGAAGTAGACCTTTTTAAATACAGTACCTACATGTTTCTCTTTCATACGTTCATACTTGCCTTGGCAATTTCACATCTGTATAAATCTTACGGCCATTCTTTAATAAATACAAAACCCCCCACAAAATTTAGATAAATATATTACCACTCATTATAACCCATTCAGATTATTAGCTTAATTCATTCAATTACTACAGAGATCTTTATACAGCTGAATCTAATATTATGCAATAGTACATCACTGCCCTCTGATGGTATCACAAATATATAATTTTAAATTCAGCAAACAAATGCAAATTATTGTGATGTAAAACACAGTGTATTAATTTCATAAGCTACAGAAATAAATTTAAAAAAAAACATTTGCCTAAAAATATTCATGACTTACCAAGTTATAAAAATGTAGTGTTACATCACAAAAGTCCTTCAAATGGTGTTTTTCAAGATATTCCCTGATGATCAGTTTAAAGGCACTACATCCATAAGTTTAATCAAAAGTCTTCACATGTAGTGAAATAAAAACAGATATAAGGCTAAACAGCACAAATATAAGCAGTTAGCTCATTTTATAAAGGATGTAAATATAATTGCAAATTTTAATATCAGAGATGTATGCAGAATTTGTACATGCAATGTATAAGTATTCACTATTTGAATCCATTTTTTAACTACTTAAAAATGGCAAATCACTCACTAACTGCAGAAGAGCAAATGTAGGAAAATAAAAGTCTGGCCATTTTCTAAGTTTGAAAATCAAACATTTTTTTCAATATTCTTAATATAGATTTAGCATTGCATTTAAGGGCAACAATATTACAAAGTGTGAGTCTTCACTTATTCAGAGAGAAAAACTTAAATTGAGGAAGTTCACTTGATTGCAGATATCAAACAGTTATTGGCAGTAGACTCTTCCACGTACGTTATGCTTTATGAAACTGTCCACTAGAAGAGATAAAAACATAAACAGAAAGGTAACTTTCATTCAAAGTTACGTAACAATGTCCTCATGAACAAACAGGTAAAAAAAGGAATATGGGATATAGAAATGCAAAACATTTTTATGAATAGCAGCTATTAATACTAGTTTACATTACAGTCAAAAGTCAGAAATAAGATGGTTTAAAAATTTAAAGAAGTAAGACAAAGTATCTGGTCAGATTAATGAGCAAAGTTGCAGGACCATTGTCTCCCACTGCCTTGTCAGTGCCTCTCAAGAATAACTAGAATGTGCTGGGACTATGGCATCTTGGTATAGCAAGAGAGTGGTCGGAACAGCCCAGGCTCTGTTCCAGTCCTGCTCTGAAAACTGGATGTCCTTCAATGCTGTAGCCTCATGCAGCACACCCCCTGCACCAAGGTGATAAAACTCAAGGGGTGCTGCTTTCATGGGGCCCTTACCCATGGCACAAGTGGGGCACACACAGTTGAGATGCCACCAATCCTGGGCAGCTTTCCTAAGTTTTGGGAGACCAGCTGGAGATGAATCCTGAAGTGGTTCCTTGCTGCCTGAATGTAAGCAGTAAACCCACGTCCTATAATCGTTGCATGCATGGTTGTTCCATCCATTGGACTCAAAAGTTTGTAGCCACAGCACAGTGAACCTGTTTCTGTGTCATTAGATCCCAAATATCCACTAATCAGTAAAGGAAAACAGAACAAAATACCACAAAACAACAACAAAAAAGACACCACAAAATAAAAATAAAGAAATTATTGCTTGAGTCAGGGAGTCAAGAAACTGCAGAAACTACTATATGATGGCTTGGCAAGGTCTTTTCTTTGTCTGAGTTAAGGTTCCACTTGTTCCTTTGTTTAACCAAGTGTACGAAATCTGTGATGGCTGGTTCTGAAAGAGCCTAAAGGATAGGAAGACAGATATCTCACCGTCTCTTGAGTAGAGTTTTCCATGTACATCCAAGGAATATTACTAGGTGTTACATATTTTTAAAAACTCTATATTAAATAAATTTTGAGAACTGAAGGTTAATCTAAGAAAACTTGCTTTTCTCTATCATGTGACTTCTTAGGGGCTTTAATTCTGAGCCCCTTTTAATCTCAAAGAAGGGGATAATGTCTACAACACACAATTCAGGATTTTTAAACATTTTTCAAATTGTATTACCATGGGACTCTACTTTCCACAACATATCTCTTCGGACTAGTGTTCTAAACACTAAAGGAGTGATGCTCCATCTGGTTTCCTATTAGATTTTCATGGAGAGCTTAAAAAGTCCTGACAGCTAAACTCCACTCTCAGAGACGCTGAGCGGCGTGAGTGGAGCCCAATGACCAGTCTTTCTTGGAAGCTCCCCATGAGACTCCAGTGTGCAGCCAGAAGAGTTGAGAGCCTCTGCACTAGCGGGCTGCACGACTTCCATGCTGCCATATTCTCTACTGACAGTTCTTGGCACCCTGATGTGGCCATCACATTGACTTCTTAAGGTAAAGGTGCCTTTCCACAAGACAACATCACCCATGCTAATTATCTGGGAAGAGGCAGAGCTGGATGCAGACAGCAGGGCTTTAAGTATACTCATCATCCCATCACCCCCACCGTTAATGCATTTTAAGACAATATTATTGAATGGATGACTACTTAAGTTTTTAAAAATACCAGTTAAGTTAAACCTTAAGTAAACTGTAATACTTACTCTAAGTCCACCTTCAGGTGGGGGCCCAGATGTGGCAATTTGTTTTTCCATTTTTTCTTTTTTCTTTCTCTTTTCTTCCACAGACCGAACATCCAAAATCCCCCGAGATGCAGCCTTTAAGAAATTTGATAAAAGTTTATAGAAAAAAAGTCAAAATCAGTATCCAGTGTGCAAAACTTTTCTTTATTTGCCTTTTGCTTTTCAGGTATTTCTATGAAGATAAGGAGTTGGTTTATTTTTGGTAACAAATAATTAGAATATTTCTACCACAGCCTTACACAAAATATACTATCATTTCTTCATTGGACATTTTGCAACACTATGAAATTTCACCTTAAACTTGCTTCATACCTGTCAGTGTTTTTACACGGCACAGCCATTCTATCCCAAGGAAAAATGTTATTATAGGAGCATCTCAACTTATAGAAGACATCTGTTAGTTAATTTTCATATAGTTAATCATGTAAATATATTAAGGCAATATATAGAAACATGGAAACCATTTAGAAAATGATTACCTTTATGTATAATTTTGTAGGATACTAGGCACCATTTACATAAGAGAATACTACTAGCAACAGACATCTATGGAGAAAAAAAACATATACACATAATTATCTAAGCAGGCAGAATTTTTTTAACCTTACCTCCTTCTGTCTTCTCTCTGCAGCCTCTGCGAGCTTTGCTCTTTTCTCTTCCTAAGGAAAAGGTGTAAGAAATGTTTTAAAATAAAATCAAATATTACTGTAACAATTTACGAAATATTTAGTACTGGCTCAAAAATGTCTTATAAAAAAATGCCACTGCTCAACTTTCTCAATTTCATTCTCCTAGTCAGTATACCTTCAAGTCAGCATATGCTGAGATAAATACAAGCAGGTTGGCCTACAGTGATCATTTATTTCCTTTTTTTTTTTTATTTTTTACAAGCCAGCTAGTTGGGGCAATAATTACACAAATGGTGTTTAAAAATACAAGGAGGGAAATATATAGTTTGGTACTGCCAGTTAAACAGGAGTCTGAAGTAGGCTGGTGTTTATAGGAGGGGTTCATGAATGAAGTGGGCTAATTTTACTGTGTAAGATGGTAAGGATTAGAGTAAACCGATGAGAAGTACAGTTCCATGTCAGAAAACAGTGAGTATTGTTTTTCTATATCATGCAAACTTAATTACAGAGTCTTTAAACACATAAGACAGTATGTAGTATTTTCTTGAAGACTGGCATTAATTAATAACTCCCATTTTCCATACCACAATACACATTCATCTAAGGAACAAATATTTATTGAGCTCCACCATGCCTCAGGAACATTTCTAGGTGCTGGGGATACAGCAGTGAAAAAAATATAAACATCTCCACCCACATGAAACTTGAGTTCCAATGAAAGCACACATACAAGTAAAATCAAGTAAATGTCTGCAGCTGGTAGTAAGTGCTTTGGGGGAAATACTGTATACAGAATATGGTGGATAAGAAATGGGAGGATGGGTGCATGGTTAGAGGGAAATGTATTTCATTTAGGGCCGTAAGGAAAAGCTTCACTGATAAAGTGACCTCGGAGCAGTGAGCCATGTGTTTATCAAAGGAAGAGGGCAGAATGGGGGATGGGGAGGACTTAACAAATACTGACAGATTGTATTTTATCAACAATCAGACAAAATTAACACCATTTAAAAGTAACAGTAGCAACGAAAAGAAGTTGAGCTTCCCCACATCGCACTTAGAGAAACTAAAATTTTAGTTCCTACAACTCTTCCTGAAGAGTTAATGTGCTCCCTTAAATATCTCATTTCTTCAATTATTTTTTTTTGCCAGATAGAAAAAAAAAAAAAGAAGAAGAATTTACGTGTTCTACGTTAACCCCCTGTAAGGAGTGCTCACGTAAAGCTACGGCTCATAACAGAAAGCCTCCAAAAGTACATCCATGTCTTGAACCACACACCCCCTGGCTCAAGGTACATTTCAAATAAACAAGCAAACATTGTAATACAAATATATCCCAAATATTGCAGGGCGCAGAGATATATTAAAAATGTAGTCCTTCAGGCAATCCACTCACCTCAGCCTCCCAAAGCGGGGGATATAAAAAAAAAAAAAAAAAAAAAAAAAATGTAGTCCTTGTTTGCCTGAAATCCACATGGAAATGGGTGCCAGTATTTTTGTTAAATATCCAAACCTTCCAAACGGCACACTTGGTACTCCTCTTTATTTTGATTTTGATTTTGATTCGGAGTCTTGCTCCGTCGCCCAAGCTGGAGCGCGGGGGCACCCTCACGGCCACCCTAGGGTCCACCTGCTGGGCTTCCGCCTCAGCCTTCCCAGGAGCCGGAACTACAGGCGCGCGTGACCACGCCGGCTCATTTTTTAAAAATTCATCGTAGAGACGGGGGTCTCGCCAAGTTGCCCGGGGCTGGTCTCGAATCCGCGGCCTCAGGCCAGCCCCTCGCCTCGGCCTCCCCAAGTGCTGGGATGACAGGCCGTAAAAGACTCTTTTTAAAGGGAGAACTTCGAAGAACGAGACGCAGACTGAAAAGGCATCACTGCTGAATAAACCACCCAATGCACCGACTTTCCGAGCACCTTCTTTAAACAGCTGGTACAGACACAGAAAAAGGCACATCTCTCAGGTCATCACCCAGCTCACGGAGAAATCGACGTCTGCCCCGTCGCCCCACGCCCGCCTCCCAGGGCGTCCCTCCCCAGCCCCTCCCCGGCCCCCCCAGCGCCGCCTGCGAGGCCGGCGACCCTCGGATCCCCGGCGGTGCCCAAGCCGGCGACAGACAGGCCAAAAGACGCCGCCACCGCCGCCTGCGGACAACGGCTGGTGACAGGCGTGGAGAGCGCTCCGCGGAGGCGGCGGCCGCGGTGGGTCGGCAGGGCCCCGGCGACCCCTCCGGACGCGTCCCCCGCGCCCGCGCCCGCAGCGCCCCCGCGGCGGGCTCTCCGCCCGCGCCGCCGCGTCCAACCGCCCGCCCGGCCGCCGCGGCCCCTCCCGGGAACAGGTGCGCGAGGCGCGGCCGGGCGGACGCGGAGCGCGAGGCGCGGCCCGACTCACCAGGGTCGGCGTGGGAGGCGCGGACTCCCCGGGGCAAGGAAAGCACAGCCCCATAGGGGCGACGCCAGGCGGTCCCCGACCCGGTCCGCCCAGGCCCGGCGGGCGGCGCTCCCCGCGCGGCCGGACGCGCACCCCGGGTCTTCCGTGCTCGCCCCGCCCCCACGCGGCCTGGCGCCTGGGCTCAGCTCCGCCCCCAACGGCAACGCCCCGCCCCGAGGCTCCGCCCCTGGGACACGCCCACCCCGCGGCTCCGCCCCGCCCTCCTTCATTCCCCGCGGCTCCGCCTCTCTGCGGCAACTGCCCGTTCCACCTTCCTCCCGCCCCGCTGCCCCGACTTCTCGCGACTCCTTCGTCCCCGCAACTTGGCTCCGCTCCTTGAGCCCCTGTCCCCTTCCCACCTGCAACTCCGCCTCCCTGGTCCCGCGGGTGTCGCGTCTGTGGCCAATGCCATGTTAGTGCCGGCAAACACCTGCTGCGGGCAGCATGCGAGGAAGGGATGGAAAAGCCTAGCTGTGCTTCCTACTAAGCTCACCCCTCTAACCTTGTCCCGCCGTTTATAAATGGGTGACGAGACTCCGGATAGCTCACGCCACTTCTTTTGTGAGAGGGGACGCTCCTGCCGAAGAAATTAAAGCCAAAACGACAAGTTGACGTCAGCCCTCTTTGCTACCTTCTTAGTGACAATACTATTCCAGTTGAGAGGCCAGAATCTAACATCCATTATTACGTTGCTGAATCCAGCCTCGCAAATGCGGCGTTAGCTGAGATGTCCTCCAGTTTCTGGCATTTAGGATTCACTTATCCCTCCAAGAGCAATGATTGAGTTTTATCTACTTAGAAAGATCCTAATGAAGTGTTTCTGAAATTTTAATAAGTATTAGAATCACCTGGGCATCTAGTTAAAATGTAGATGCTGGTTTAGTAAGTATAGGTGGGACCTGAGATTCATTTCTGGCTAACTCACAGGTAATGCTGAAGTTACTTTGTAAGTAACCGATCTCTTCTCCATACAGATACCTTTATTTATCTATTTTTAAAATTCTATTAGTTATTCCTGCTTTTTGGAACATTTTCAAATATTACAAAAAGGCAGGATGTAAAATGATACTTATCTCAGAAATCACTGTTAACATTTTGATGTATATTCTTACAGGTTAGTTGTTCATAAATGTATAATTTACATATATCATGCACCTATTTTTATTGTACAGTTCACTGAGTTTTAACAAACATATGCATCCATTTAGTCACCATCACACTCAAGATATAAAATATTTCTATCATTTGAAAAACCTTTCTTGGACCCAATCCCATTCAATCTTTTAGCCCATACCTGAAGTTTCACATAAATGGAATATGCAATATACACCCAGACGTTTTGCATATGGCATAATATTTTTTGAGATTCGTTCATATTGTTGCATGAAACAGTGGTCATTCCTTAAAATTCCATAAAAATGATTCTTTCATAATAATACTGGGTATCATTCCATTGCATGGACCTTTTAAAGGGTAAATACAAATCTATAAAGAAAAAGTGAATGTTCTTTGTTCCAGAAAGAGAAAAATAACTACCCACCCCCTTCTTTTTAGGGTTGTGTTTAGAGAACTTGAAATTTTAAGTGCTATTCTTGTCTCACTGAGATGTATATAAAACTTTAATTTAAAATAGCTAAATAATTATTTTGCCAGTTTTGCATCCTAGGAATATTTTTGGATACCTACAGTCTTCTCTTAGGAATTAAAGCTTCTAGAAGAGTGACATCTGTCCCCCTGCCTCCATGGGAGTTTAGAGTCTAGGCATTTGGCTCCAAGATATAGCTTTTTGTTTGTCAAAAGCGTTTTACTCTTTCCTTTAATACAATTAACATGTATGTAGTGGACTGTATCTGACAGGCTATATCAAGTGGTGAGACTTTTTCTCATTGTAATCTCTTTAGGGATTGCTTCTGATACAAATCACAATTAGTTATTGATACTTATTCAGTAATAAAACTTTGTTGTGCATTTGTTGAGAGGTTTTCTGCATTAGCAGGATATTTTGTTTTTAATTATTATTTAAACACTTTTTATGATTTAGTTGTTCCCCCATCACTTTCCATGGCTTGTTTATTGAGTTGCCTACCAATGGGTATTTGTGTAGTTTCCAATTTTTGCTATTGTGAATAAACATTCT
This sequence comes from Tarsius wallacei, assembly GCA_963574415.1. Classification (NCBI taxonomy): domain Eukaryota; kingdom Metazoa; phylum Chordata; class Mammalia; order Primates; family Tarsiidae; genus Tarsius; species Tarsius wallacei. The sequence continues at coordinate 15,733 of CAUYQG010191542.1, forward strand.
TGCATAAAGACATAAACATTCTCCACATAAAGACATCCATTTTCATTTGGGAAAATCCTAGAGATAGAATCACTGGATCAAATGGTAACATCATATGAAGCTGCTAAAACTGCCAGCTAGGAATGTATTGTACATTGCTGTGAGGTATATAATGAGTTTATTCTACTTTATAGCAGCATTGGTATGTTGTTTTTACAATTTTAGCCATTCTAATGGGTTTGTGCTGGCATTTTATTGTTCTTTTTTGATAAATTTTATTGAAATATAAAATACAATTCACACATCTATTTTAGGTATACAGAATTTTCCTCTCATCTTTGGTTTTGCTTTCCAAAGTTTCAGTCACCTGTGGTAAAAAATATTACATGGAAAAATCCAGAAACAAAAATTAATAATGTTTAATTTGCATGCCTTTCTGAATAGCTAATAAAATCTCATGCTGTCTCGCCCAGGCTGTGACCATCCCTTTCTCCAGCACATTCACGCTGCATTAGCTACCCACCTGTTAGTCACTTAGTAGCTGTCTTCATTATCAGATTGATTGTCATGGAATAGCAGTACTTGTGTTCAAGTGATGCTAACTTTAGTTAATAATCACCCAAAGTGGAAGAGTAGTGATGTTGGCATATTGTTTGTAATTGTTCTATTTCATTGTTAGTTATTGTTAATCTCTTCTTGTGCCCAGTTTATAAATTCAACTTTATCATAGGCATGTATTGTGTATAGGGAAAAAAAAAGAGAGAAAAAACAGTAGAGCTACAGTTATTAAGATGGCCTTAATGTTCCTCTTAGCTTGACTAAGCTTTAGACAGGCTTCTTCCAGATTATTGGCTTCTGACTTTCCTATTTTTAAACAATTTACTTAGGACTTGCCACTGTAAATTATTTCTCTGTCCTTTTAAGATGTAAATCTTCTCCTAGCCTCTTACCAGCTTAACTCAGAACTATATTTCTCTAAGGCCTGGGTGCTGTCTCTTTGAAGTATGATAACTAAGAAAGATTATGTGTGAAGCGTTCCATATTAAAAACAGAAAGAAAAAGAAAGAAAGAAAGAAAGAAAGAAGGAAGGAAGGAAGGAAGGAAAGAAAGAACCCCATCCTCTAGTTTCTGTAAGAGAGTAGGAGTCTAGATTTTCTAAGCAAGAAGCAGCAAGCACAGATGGTCTCACCATATTGACAATCCTACACTCTAATATCTTACAGTACTTTTCCATTAGTGAACCTCAGTGCTTAAAACCTCTCTCCTGCCTTTTTGTTTTTGTTTTTTTTTCCTTCAGTGTAATTGACTCCTCTTTTTCCCTATTACAATGGTTTTGAATAAAGCTTTCATTTCCTATTTGACTCTGTCAGGTGCAAATATTCTCTGATATTAGTTGAGCTTTTTGGCAATTGTATGACACTCATGTAAACACCATAAGAACATATACAATCTTTCCATTACCCCAAAAGTTTACCTTGTGCCACTTTCCAAGTCACTCCCTCACCTCTAACCCAAGGCACGTACTAATATGCTTTCCATCCTTACTGATTATGTTTTCTAGTGTTTCATATAAGTAGAATCACATTACAAATATTTCTTTTGTCTGTATTTCCTTCTACATAAAGTTTTTGAAATTCATATATGATATTGTGTCTGTTTCTCTTGAAAAATATCATTTTTATAGGTATACCACATTTAAAAAATGGATTTACCTATCCATGGGCATATCCATGGAAACTGTTTCTACTTTGAGGCTATTATGAACAAAGCTCCATGCATATCGTGTGCAATTGTTTGTGTGAACATGTTCTTTTTCCTCTTGATTGAATACCCAAGAGTGGAATAACTGAGTCATATTTTACGTGTATAGAAAAAAGTTTTTATTTTATTAAGTTAAAGTGCCTGTACCATTTCCTTTCACATCAGAAACATAAGACAGTACCGGTTGTTTCTCATCCTAGCCAACATTTGTTATAGTCTTTAATTTTACCAATTCACATGGGTGTATAGTGGTAGTAATTTGCATTTCCATCTTTTCATGTACTAATTGCTTTTTTTGGTATTTCTTCTCTTTAGAAATGTCATTTCAAATATTTTGGCATTTAAGTGGTTTGTTAATACACTATATTGCATATTATAATATATATAATAGTATATAATATATATTAAATTGTTAATATCAAGTCAATATACTTGATTTAGTTCTAACAGTTTTTTAATAAGTTCTGAATACAACTTCTTTTGTGATATTCATGTATTACAAATATTTTATTCCAGTGTTTGGCTTTTAATTATTTTCTTAATGGTTACTTTTGAATAACAGTAGTTTTAAATTACAAAAATTAAGTGTCTTATCCACAAATTTTTATAGTTATGTCATTATAGGTTTACAGATGATACTAATTTCATGTTTCTATAATTAAAAAGTCTATCAGTTATTTGAAGTTACCTTTTTGGTGTAATGAGGTCAAGGTCAATGGTCACATTTTTTCAAATGGGTAATCTGTTGTTAAAGAGTAATTCGTTAAGACAGTTGTCTTTTCTCCATTGGCTTATTTTGGCACCTTTGCAGAAGATCAACTACCAAATATGTATTTGTCTATTTCCAGACTCTCTACATGGTTGAATAGATCTATGTGTATCCTTAAGCCAAAATAAGGATCTAGCAGCTTCCTAGATCACTGCTGATTATAACAATGCTTTAAATTAGGTAGCATTCCTCCTTCAATTCTGTTCTTTTATAAAATAATTTTAACTTCTGAGACTTTTGCCTTTCTGTATACATTTAAAAATAAACTTTTCAATTTCCACACACAACAGACACACACACACACACACACACACACATATACAGACAAAGCCTACAAGGATTTTGATTGGGATTGCATTGAATCTACAGATCAATTTTTGGAGAATTAAAATCTTAACCATATCAAGCTACTCTGGACTATTTTCTCTAAATTTTGTCATTCTAAATAAATCGGTCTTGCATATATGCCATTTGGTTTATCTCTAGGTTATGTTTTTCTTTTTGTTTCTGATAGATACTAGTACAATATATAGAAACACAAATATTAAATATTGACTGCATATCCTGTGAACTTGTTGCATGTTTATCAATCCAATTAGTGTTGTAGAGTCCTTAGAATATTTTTATATAGATGATTATACAGTCTGCCAAACAGAAACTTTCAGCTATTTCTTTTCACTTTATAAACCTTTTATTTCTCTTTATTGCTTTGTCATGTTGGCTAGGACCTAGTACAATGTTGAAGAGAAGCCATAGGAGCAATTTCTAGTTGTAGAAGAAAAATGTTTTCTTTAAGTATCATATTAATGACAGTTATTTTATAGATGCCCATTAACCAGTTGAGAAAATTTCATTTACATGTAATTATTTTTTGTCAAGAATATTCTGAGTTTTTTAAGTATGTATTGATTTGAGAATGTTAAACCAATTTTGCACTCCTGGTATAAACCCCACATGGCCATGTGCATTATTGTTTGTATGTATTACTAGATTCAATTTGGTCGTGTTTGTTAAAGAAATTCATGACAGTTGTTGGTTTGCAATGTTTTCATCTTTTTTGTGTGTGAGGCTGATACTACCTTCTGTATTAGCTATATGTTATGTTGTTTTTTTTTAAATCATCCATCTTTCTTTCCTCAAATATCAGACTCTTACTAATCATTTTCTGTTTTTAGTACTGAAGAAAAATACGTCATTGAAGGTCATTGCTGATGAATTTTAGGTTTCCAGTAATAGCGTTTATTAAGTGCCTCCAGGGGCCAGCAGAACCCAGCCCTGGTACTTGCTGCCACAAATATTATTTTGGCATAACAAAGGCAGCGTGATTCGTGCTTCCTTCAGCAGCTGAGTGGAAAGACCCCACATCCCTGACCTTGGCTGGAGTCTACTGCCAGGCCCTACTGCTGTGGTTTCAGGGAGCCTCTACCTATCAAGGGATGGCGTTCACTGTGTCCTCCAGGTTCCTACAGTATGGTCAACGTACCAGGATGGATCCAGCCATCCTGGCATCCCCACTTGCATCTGCTCTGTCCTCTGGCCCCTGGCTACCGACATGATATGCCAGATCCCCATCTGGCTGTCCCATGCACTGGTATACTCCCAGGACGTTTTCTTCAGACTGGACAGCTGATCCACGGTCATGGGCTGGACTTCACAGTGTGCTCTGCAGAAACTGCTGTGGTTGTGCCCATTGCCGCCCTCTTTAATCCCGGCCGTTCAGATAGATCTGCTTCGGAAAGACCATGAGTTTCTGTACTGGAAGCTGCAACTACTGTCTCTTGTTTGAGGGGACTGAAGTACGAGGAGGGCCAGGATATTTTTGTGTGTATTTTTTCCTTTTATTTTTAGTTGACGCACAATAATTGTACATGTCTATAGGATACACAGTGATATTTTGTTACATGCCCATAATGGGTATTTTCTGTATTCTTGACTCTGGCATCTGCGATTTGGTAGAGCCAGGGAGGGATTGCTTATTCCAGGGTCAGTTAACTCCTAGAGATAGTAGACAATTTGCCTATGAGCAAGACTTTGGTATTCAAGCCAACCAATCCTGAGTTCATTCTCTCACTTATCTTCTTTTATCAAACTCTTGCTGTCTGAGACACTATCCCTGTGGCCTAGTCACCACAGGATCTGGTACTAATAACTAAGGACCTACTGAAATCCAGAGCCCACTGAAATTATTCAAATTATTCACACTATTCAATCTTAAACCTGCCTAGCTTGCTTATCTTGCTTCTCCTATTCCTTCCCAGGAGAAGTCTCTCTCAGGTCCTCTTTCTCTGCCTACTCATCTTGCATGTATGCATTCCTGTGTGGCCCTTAATACATGGCTTTCGTTTCTAGGATACTGTGACCAGAATAATACATCTTCCTTCATGTCAATCATTTTCAAGTCTGTATGTCTTACCATTGCCTCATTAAACAAAATCCCAGGTATTTTCAAAAACAGCTTAAGATAAGTTCCTTCTTCCTCTATTCCTTCCTCTATTTTCTTCTTCCCTCTTCCTCTATTTTCCAACAAAGCTCGTGTAAGATTGGTTTAATTTCCTTCTTAAATGTTTGATAGAAATCATTGGTGTACCAATCTGGAACTGGATAATTCCTTACAGGAAATATTTTTAATTACAAATTCAGTTTTGTTTCATAAAATAAAATTTGTTTCACTAAAAGTTGATAGAAAAATCAATGTTAAGATTTTCTATGTTAATCCCCTCTTACATTTTTGCTAATGGCTATTTATGTTTTTTCTCTCATTTTTGGTCAATCTAGAGTTTATTAATTGTATTGATCTTTAAAAATACAATTTATAATTTTGTTTATTTTTTTCTCTCAGTTCATTTTTTCTAGACATATTTTCATAGCTTCTTGCTTCTAGTTACTTTGGGTTAATATGCTCTCTCTTTTTTTCTATTTTTATAGTATATGATAGTTTAATATTACATGTTTTTTCTCATCTAGAAGAGCAATACATTTTCTTTTAAGCAGTTTTGTATTTATAATATAAACTTCATTTTATATTGCATTTTTAGTCAAAATATTTTCTAATTTCCATTGTGATTTTTTTTCTTTGTTTTTTTTTTTTAATTTTCCAGACGTGGGGTACAAATCAGGGTTAGGTATACAAATGTTCATTATGCAGGTACCCTTGTTGAGGTGTGCCTCCCTTCCCCTGGCAGTTTCCCACTACTGCCAATCCTGAACCCACTCCCCCCCAGCAGTTTCCCACTACTGTCAATCCTTATCTTATAGTATTACGATAATTGTTCAGGGTCCACTTATGAGTGAGAACATATGATACTCAGTTCTTTGTTTCTGTGATAGATCACTCGGTATTATAGACTCTAAGTCCATCCAAGTTGCTGTGAAGTTCATAATTTCTTATCGATCCACATAGATTAGTAATTTTCTGATATATATGTGTGGTTGATTCTTTCACTTGCTACACTATGGTAAAAGAACAAACTCTATATCATTTCAATCTGGTAAAATTCACTAAAACTTACTTTGTGGCCCAGTTGATAGTTGATTTTAAAGTTGCCTAGTGTACTTGAGAGAATATGTGTTATTTTGACATTGAGTGGAATATTTTATAAATGTCAATTAGGTCAAGGTGGATGATAATGTTAAGCCTTCTGCATCTTTACTATTTTTCTCTTTGTTGCATCAATTTCCAAGAAAGTAATGTTTATTTTTCTTTCATTTTTTGAGTCTGAATCTCACTCTGGCACTCAGGGTGGAGTGCAATGGCATGATCATGGCTACCGCAACCTTGACCTCCTGGGCTCAGGTGATCCTTTCGTCTCAGAGTCCCAAGTAGCTAGGACTACAGATGCATGCCACCACACCAGGAACATTTTTAAGTTTTATTTTATTGTAGCGACGAGGTCTTGCCATCTTGCCCAGGCTGGTTTGGAACTCCTGAGCTCAGGCAATCCTCTCACCTCAACCTCCCTCAGTGCTGGGATTGCAGGCTTTAGACACTGTGCCTGGCCAATTTTTCAATTATAATGTGGATAGGTCTATGTGTTTTAAATTTTGCTTGATATATGTTGATGCTTTGTTGTTGGGTACATTTGTTTATGATTATTATGTCTTTGTAATGAATTGACCCTTTTATCATTGCAAATATTCATCTATATATCAGATAATATGACTTATCCTGGATTACTTTGTGTTCTATTAATATAACCCTTCTAACTTTCTTCAGATTTGTCTTTGTATAGTGTGAATTATATCATCCTTTTATTTCACACCATAATTGCTTATGCAGGCATGCCTCATTTATTCTGCTTCAATTTATTGTTCTTTGCAGTTATTGTGTTTGTCACAAATTGAAGGTTTCTGGCAATCCTGCATGCTTATGATCTTTTTTCCTGCACTATGATCTAAAATGATCCTCTAGGCAGGAAATGGTTAATTATAGGATTCATCTTGTTTATTTCTCTCATCTTTTTGATTTGTGTTCAGTTTCTGGAAAATCATTGTTTGTAATATTTAGTCCTATTTTCTAGTTACTTACTGTGGAAGCATACATCTAAATTTCCATTATTTCCAATCTCAGGATTCTCTGTACCTCAATTTAAGTTGCATTTTGGCTTTGGAGTTGCAAGTCAGTTACTAAATGTTATGCTTATGTTAATTCAATAGTTTTTATTTCTCTAATTTAGAAAATAATTGTGATAATTCCAATTGCATGTTAGAAATTACTTATGTAATTATAAAAGCATTTAAAAAGACATATAGTTATCATCTATTTCATACATGAAGTTAAAATTTTAATTCAGCATTCAAATGTTACCTTAAATGTCACATTAAATGGAAACTTTAATTACACCATGGCTTATTTGCAATATCAACACACAACATAGGCTTTAGTTATAACATTCATTCCTGGTACTGTTTAAAGAGCTTAAATATTTTGTTTAACTCTAAGTCATTGTAAATGTACAGCAGAAGAAATCTGGTGTTCCCTTGTTACTAAAGCATAATCAAAATAAGTCATAAGTTAATGTGCAAAACTCCACCAGGAGAGTAACCTTTTAAGAAACTACCTATACATATTCATTATTATTTGTTGAAAAGCAGAAAATCTCAAATTTACTACAGAAAAAGGTTGTAGAGAAATATGGTATTTAATAAAATTTTAGAACCTTTAGCATGGATATTAAATACTTGCATTGTGTTTATTTTGTTGAGATGTCAGAGCATTACATTTGTTTTTCAGATGGTTAAATCATGATATGCCACTCGATGTTAGGAAGTCAAGTAGTTTGGTCTGGAACATGGTTTCTTTCATATAGACCGCTGCTTTATCAAGATGACCACTAGGTAAGATTAAAATACACAAAGAAAAAGAAATTCAATTAAAATTTATGTAAGGAAAGCTAATACATACTATACATTTTTTGGAATTGGTCACAGGAAAGCTTTTTATACAAAAAGTATTTTTTAAAAACTACCTCTAATAGCTAGAAATGGCATTTTAAATTAAAATAAGGTCACATTCAAATAGAAGCCAGATATAAAAAGCATTGTTATCAAATAAATAATATCTGGAGATGGATATGATCTAAAACAATTCTCTGTGAGTCAGACAGCAAACACTGTAAGCAGAAAGAACTTGTAGAAACCAAAGATATCAGTCTCAAGAAAGGTCCAAATCATTTCTAAACATGACAGCAGTGTCAGAGACATTAAACATACAGCTTTTCTTTTCCAAGTCTTATGTTCTGTGAGTGGCTGAGAAAGCATATCTTAGGGATCTGTTGTGTATGTTTATATCTTAAAAAATTACTCAGAATAAAGCAAACAACAGGGATGATTGAATTAATGTAAAATTATGTACATTAATATTGGTAGAAGTTTAACTTTAAAATATTTCAAGATAATTTTAATATTCATCAATACACAAAAATAAAAACAAAATCATTTTTTGAAGCTTCTTTTTACAACAAACTATCCTAACTTCATCATACATCCTGGTTTTTTTTTTTCATTTTTCATTTTGAAGACAATTCAGGGTTAGATGTATAAGAATTCATCATGCAGGTACCCTTGTTGATGAGTATATTGGAGCTGTTTCACCTACAAAAAGGAGATTTGGGAATACTTTAATAAATAATGAAAAACACTTACCATGGTGTCCATAGTAGCACTCAATGAATGGTTTTTAATAATAGGAAAGTGGCACAATCAGATTTGTTTTTTGAAAGATCCTTCTGGTTAGTGCCTGGAGAATGGATCCTGGGGTGGGGGAGAGGGGTAGCTAAAGCAGAAGAGAGGGAGACCTGTTAGGAGATTACTCTTTTTGGTCCAAGAGAGACTGCTTGTTTGGACTAGGGTAGTGGCAGTGGAAATGGACTGAAAAGCATTCAGGAGGTAGATTTGGGTTTTATGATAGATTAAAAGGGAGCATGACGAAGAGGTGGAACCATGGAGCTGTCTTAGGTTTATTGCTTAGAGGGAGATGCTTTTCTGAGATGGGGATCCTGAGGGGAAAGCATGTCTGAGGGGCTGTGGGAAAGCATTTGGTTTGTTGAATGAATGATTAGACTTAATGCCACAGACCAGGGCATCTTTCTGGTTTTTCTTTTTTAAAGGAAGATGGGAAGGATGTCAGGGAAGAGGTGTGGAAGGCTCTGAAAAAGGAAAAAGACGTGGTCTCTGCTAGCTATTATGTGTGGCAATAACCCTTGCTGTGTTTATTGCCCATTTAATAGAGTGTACATTACAGCCCACAGTGATAATCAAGAGATGGGGGATGCCGAATGAGATGTGGAGATACCATAGGTGGGAAATTTATTTCGCTGCAAAAAAGGTTCACACTTATGAAAATGGATTTTGAATGCATCTCAGTCCCTGCTTCCTTCCATCTCTTCTTCCCTTATACCCCAAAAGAGTGAGCATAAAAGCTTTTGAGCCAAAGTGATTGGAGGCAGAAAGATATTCTGAAAAGAGGGGTGACTTAGGCGAGAAAGGAGTCAGATAAGTAATGGCTTACCCAAGGGATTCTAGTCAGTTATTTTGCCTGAAGGAGAAGGATATGCTAGGTGTTGAAAATCATCTTAACTGCTATTTTCCTGGAATGTGTGTAGACACGGGACCCTTCAGATCAATAGTCAAAACCCTTCTTTACCCCACATTAACTATCTTACATTTTGATGAATTCCATCACCTTTCTAGCTTCTGTTTTCTCATTTGTGAGATAGGGATTATAACAACTTCTTCACAGAGTTGTTGCAATGATTAAGTGAGAAAGTATTTATTAGATACCAAATGCAGTAGTGGTATGGTAACATAGTGAATATTCATTCCTTCCTTTTTTTCTCCTCATTCATTTCTTTCTATACTTTTTGTAGTGACATTTGGCTGGCCTTGAGTTGGGTTTTACGTGAGCCTCAGTAGAGGTGAGGCATCCTAATACTTGGAGTCATGAATCCTTTATTTTCCTCAGTGACTTGACCCAGATGGGTAGAGTAGCTGTTAGCAAAGGACCAGAGTGGCTATTAATGAACGCCATGGGGCTTTGATGGCCTAAACAGTCCTTTCCATGTGTTCTCAGGAGCTTGGCTGTGTTCAGGTGTCTTTTGGAAACAGCAGCATCTGGTGGTTGCTTGAGCAGTAACCCGGCTGCAGGCTTCAGGGGGAGCAAATCACAACATCTGTGTTTCTCCAGCAAAACAGCAGGGCTATTAAAATAGCTCTTAGGCACAATCTATCACTGCACTGTCTCCCTTGTTTGCACAGGCTGTAGCTGGAAAAGTGAGAGTCTGAAGAGACAGCCTGATGTAGTGTTGGAGGACTAGAAGGGGAATCTGGAGACCTGGGTTCATGTCCAGGATTTGGCAGCAACTTGCTGTGTGACCTTGGCCAAGTCGCTTGGTCTCTCTGGTCCTCCGTTTTCTGATCTTAAAGCTCCCAGAGGCATTCTGTGGTTTACAATGATAATTGCTGCTTAGGAATAGGTACGATAAAAGTACCTGGAAAAGTTGTTCAATTTCTCTATGACTCAGTTTCCTCATTTGAAAACAGGAACGATGACAGCTACCATAAAGGATGGTGATGAAAACAGACTATGATGCTGACTGTAAAGTTCTAGACACGGTTCCTGGCTTATAACAAGCACTCAACAAATGTCAAATGCCTTTCTGCCCTTAGAGCCTGATGTTGCCTGATATGAGTATAGAATCACAGGGCCACTGCTACTTAGTCTGGGCATAGAATCTAAAATCATGTTGACAATTATTACTGCCAGTCACGATATGTCTATTACTCCCACCTAAACCCTAGTCATCTGTTGCTCATAGGCGCCTTTCTGAACATGCTGATTCATCAGCTTCATCATTCTTCAAGATTGAGCACTTTTGTTCTCCTTCATGAAACTTTAAACCCCCTGGAAGGAGAATTGATGACTCATTCAGTGAAACCGAGCCCAGAGCTCTCAAGTTTAACAAAGGATAGAGAATATCAACTTGAGAAAGCCTGGGTTATTCTGTTCCCTGAAATGCAATTCCATTGACCACATGGCAGTAAGGGGTTGGCCTCAGCCCTGGCAGACATACATGGTCTCTCTGTGTTCCCTGATTCTTAGTATCTTTTATACTCATAATTATGGGTTTCATCATATTTTATGTATATATTTTAAGAACCATATATATTCATATATAGTTATACATATATAATTGTATGTATATATGTGTATTTATATGTGTGTATACATATACACACGTATACATAGTTTTATATATATATGTATGTATGTATATTTCTTCCACAGACTGAAATATTTTTTTATTTTTTATTTTTTATAATCAGCATTTTTTATTATGATATTGTGGGATACAGTCAAGGATTAGGTATACAAATATGCTTCGTTCAGGCACCCTAGTTGACAAGAGGTGTCTTCCCGTCCCCAGACAGATATTGACTACCGTTAATCCCATCTCCCTTCCCCTCCCCCCCCATAGTTTCCCATCTGTCAGTCATTTTCTTATAGTATTATATTGGATGTTCAAAGTTCACTATATGAGTGAGAACATGTGATACTCAGATCTTTGTTTCTGTGAGAGGTCACTCAGTTTTATAGATTCTAGTTCCATCCAAGTTGCTGCGAAATTCATAATTTTGTTCTTTTTTTATGTCTGCGTAGTATTCCATCGTGTATATGTTCCACATTTTTTTAATTCAGTCCTCTTTTGATGGACAGCATGGTTGCTTCCAGGTTCTTGCTATTGTGAACAATGCTGCGATAAACATACGTGTGCAGGTATCTTTTTTATAGAGTGATTTGAGTTCTTCAGGGTATATTCCCAGTAGGGGGAT
>CAUYQG010191549.1:0-15213 GCA_963574415.1 Tarsius wallacei
TCTGTAAAGCCAAAGAAACCATCAAGAGAGCAGGGAGACAGCCTACAGATTGGGAAAAAGTATTTGCCAACTCCAGGTCTGACAAAGGCTTAACATCTTGGATCTACAAGGAACTCAAACGTGCGGAAAAGAAAAAAACAAAGAAAAAATATGGGAAGGGGAAAGACCCCCCTTAACTCTAAAAGACATTTTATAGCAGAAAAAAGAGTTTACAGCATATGGAATATAAAAGTAATATATTTACATTTGTTTTCAGCCTTTTTTATTCCATGAACCCAAGAACTACTAGAAATAATGAAATCAAACTTGTGTTAAATTCTGATTATTAATATTGATCTACTGGTTTTGACTTTTTGAAGTTATGTTTGAAGAAATGCCATTCAGAAGAACCTTTATAAACTCTCTGAATTGTGTAGCTGATGCCCAAAGATAAAATTGCATATGTATAGGACACCTTCCATTTAATACAATTTTATCTACTTTTCAAGTTTATGATAACAGAGCTAAGCTTTCTCCTGATTCTTCCATTGATTTTCTTCTTTTCTTTAGGCAGAAGAGCTAGTCATCATTTATTTTACCGTTCATTTTTCTTTTAGTAATATTAGACTAAAAAGAAAGTAACAGGAACAGGTAGCATCTTTAGAGCAAAGAACACATTGGGCATTGTTTTCATCATCCGTATAATTCTGTTGATGAATATCTGCAGGCTTTTGCTTTTATCCACTTAATCCTGAAACCAGATCACACTAACTATTGGATCAAGCCTTGTTTCAAATTCCTATAAAATGTGTGTAATAGGTATTTCTGTCTTTGTTTCTTCTTAGCTTTTAACCTTAACTATGATATATCATCTTTTTAAAAAATGGTATATATTCTCATTATCAGCAAATTTTTCAAACAACATGATGTTCTGTGACATTAATAAGATTGCAAAGAGTTTAGACTCGCTATTCATTTCACTTTTTTAATGTACTTTCATGAATTTTCTAAAAACTTTCTTTTTAGTTTTAAGTTTTAGAAAGGAAATTGATAATGATATCTGATCATGGTTTTGTCTGTTTCCCTTGTATCCATCTACAGGATGAATATAAGCCAGAAAAGGCCCTGTCTGAAGAGGACTTGAAGAATGCCGTGAGCGTGCACCACGCGCTGGCATCCAAGGCCACAGACTACGAGAAGAAGCCAAATGTGTTCAAACTTAAAACTGCGGACTGGAGGGTCTTGCTTTTTCAAGCCCAGTATGTTGTGTTGGTTTTGCCTTTATCTGATTTTGTTTTTTGGTTCAGTCAGCACACTTTATACCAAGGAGTAGAATCAGGCTCTGCAGGGGAAATTTTTTTTAGTTGGAGGCAATCTGAACTGGTTCCATTAGAGACAACTGCCTGAGAAGACTAGGACAAAGCATAGAAACCCAGGGACTAAGGTTTTTGTCTGTTATAAAGTAGCCCTGTGACTTTAGCATTTCTAGAACTCAGTATTCTCATCAATAAAATACGAGAGTTTATTAGACAAGTTCTATCACAAGATGAGTAAAATAGACCTGGATTTAAATCTCCATTTTCCCAGCTCTTTCTTCCAGCATGTAATTTAACCTCTTTGAATCTCGGCTTGTTACCAGTGTAGGTAGTAAGTTTATCTTATAGGGTTTGGTGAGGATTAAATAAGTGTATACAATACCTCACACAGTACCTACCCAGCCATACGGAACTGTTCAATAAATGTAAATTTCCATTTTATTCTTTTGTTTCCCTTTCCTTCTGAGCTCTAGTAATCCATGAGTGTATACTTGAAGGAAAAGATAAAATCCCGTGAGCAAGGAAATGGGATGGATTGCCAGTATAACGAGGGGTCCAATAACAGACTTCAGATTAGAAGTGGAACTTTCCACATGGAGAATTCTGGGCCTGTGAAGTGAAAACTCAGAACTGAGCCTCTAGATTAGGAATTTCAGTAGGGGTCACACTTTGCATCAGTTTTTGTGTCAGATCGTGTTAATCATTCAGGGCTTGAGTTTGACTTCAGAATCACCCTCAGCATAGCATTTTCAGCTGACCTCAGTTGACACTGGAATTAAAATTTGACATCAGGCTGGGCTCAGTGGCTCAACCTGTAATCCTGCGCTTTGGGAGGCTGAGGTGAGTGAATTGCCTGAGCCCGCGCGTTCGAGACCCGCCTGGGCAACTTGGCAAGACCTCATCTCTACAATAATCAAAAATTAGCTGGGCGTGGTAGCGCGCGCCTGTAGTTCCAGCTATTTGGAAGGCTGAGGCGGAAAGATCGCCGGAGCCCAGCAGGTCGAGGCTGCAGTGGCCAGGAGCGGCCATTGCACTCCAGTCTGGGCGATGGAGTGAGACTCCAACTCAAAAAAAAAAAAAAAAAAAATTGACATCAAAGTAGTGAACATAAGTCTCTGTGTGCTTACTGATCAGAGCAATATAATATCAAGAGAAGAGAAATGAGAACAAAATCAGATATTCTGAAAATTTTTGGTTATTGAACTTTCAAAGGTATAAAAAGGAAATGGTAAGGAAACAAATTCCTCGGGGTTTTTTGATTATTGGAATTGGATAGTTAATACCACTATCATAGCTACATGTATAATCAATCACTGCAATTAGACATAAAGTATCTTTCAAATTATTCTATTTCCTATTTTTTTAATCTAAAATACCAGATATAATAGCCAAAGATATCTAATTACTTCAGATAGAATTGATACAGAGGGTGGGCCAAGATGACTCACACCTATAATCCCAGCACTTTGGGAGCCAAGATGGCAGGATTTCTTGAACCAGAAGTTTAAGACCAGCCTGGGCAACAGAGTGAGACCACATCTGTACAAAACAAGCTTAAAAATAAAAAGCCAGGCTTGATGGCACACGCCCATACTCCCAGCTACTTGGGAGGCTGAGGGCAGGAAGATTGCCTGAGTCCAGGAGTTTAAGGCTGTGGTGAGCTATGATCATGCCATTACAATCCAGCCTGGACAACAGAATGAGACCCACTCTCCCCACCCCCAAAAGAAAATGGAAACAGAAATCAGTCAACTGAAATAATGGAGCCAGAGAGATCAGCCTAGAGAGACATTTGGAGTACAGTGAGTTGACATCTATTGTAGTGAGTGTCAGGTTCTTAGGTTAGTTTGGTTTCTCTCAGAGCAATAGGTGAAGGAATTTAGATTTAGCTGGCTTTTTTTTTCTTCACTTTTTGTTTATAGATCATATACATGGTAGATAATCTATCCTGGTTCATGACCATTTCAACCATCATTTATGAACTCAAATATTTGTTAAGTGCTGTCTGTTTGAAGCTTTCTGGATATAATGACACATAAATTAAAAATATGATTATAACTTCAGATTATTTCTTCCTCCTCTCAGGTGGATTTTTTTAAACAGTCTTATTGAGGTATACTTTATATACCATAAAACTACACCAGTTTTAAATGCACCATTTCAATGGTTCTTTTGTTTGTTTTTAGCATATTTACAGAATGGTGCAGCCATCACCAGAATCTAGTTTATAACACTTTTATCGCCCCAAAGAGGTCCCTGGGCCCATTTTACAGTCACTCCCATTTTCTCCGCCAAGCCCCAGACACACCCTAATCTGTTATTTGTCTCTATAGCACTATTGCCTTTTCTGAACATTTCATATAAACAGAATTAACATTATGTAGTCTTTTGTGTCTGGCCTCTTTTACTTAGCATAAAGGTTTAGGGGTTCGTCCAAGTTGTAACATGTATCACTACTTCATACCCTTATTGCTGAATACTGTTTGATTGTATAGATTTACCACATTATGTTTATCCATTTACTAGATGATGAAAAGTTGGATTACTTCCCCTTTTTTGATGCTTAGGAATAATGTTGCTATGAACGTTGACATGCCAATCTTTGTGTAGCTATATGTTTTTATTTCTCAGGTACCTACTTAGGAGTAGAATTGCTGGGTTGTATGATAATTTATAGTTAACTTTTGAAGAAACTATCAAGCTGTTTTCCAAAGTATATATTGTTTTACATTCCCTGTATCAATATACGCCTCAGTTGGATTTTAAAATTAGATGATGTGATTAAAAGAGATGCGTTAATTTTATAACAAATTTTTGACCTAGCCTAGTGTCAGAAAGAGTAGGGGTTTTATACATGTTTATTTTCAAGTGATTTTTCTTTATTTCTGTCTTTTCTTTATTTCTTCTTCCTAGAAAGGTTGTCACAGTCTTACATTATGATGATCGTAGGTGCCAACACCCCCATGGTGATCATTGTTCTGAATGTTAATATCCAGTGAAGTTGTGTCAGGGCTTAGTTGCACCAAGGAGTAATTTATTTGTATGTGCCATTTTAAATCAGTAATGAAAAGTGGGGAAAGTGTGGGACATTTAGATATAGAAGTATCCTAATATAAATATGTCTGTTCCTCACAGGAGTCCAGAGGAAATGCAAGGGTGGATAAACAAAATTAATTGTGTTGCAGCTGTATTTTCTGCCCCACCATTTCCAGCAGCCATTGGCTCACAGAAGAAGTTTAGCCGACCACTTCTGCCTGCCACTACAACAAAATTGTCTCAGGTGAGTCATTATGACAGAGCTTTGACCTTGGAAAAAAGTACTTCATAAAATAATCTCATTAATAATTGTATTTGATTAGTACTTCATATTTGGGGGCAGCTGAGAAGTCTTTCCCTGTAAAGGCATTATTGTAAAAAAAAAAGGGGGGGACCAATATTCAGTATATTAGGTTTTATTCTTCATCTAGGAAGCTGACACAGAGTTGTGGTTAGTTAGTAGGACATATTCTTTGATTTCGTTTCTAAAATGTATATTAGTTTACTATTTAATTAGTCATATTTTCCTGGTTCTTTTTTTTCTTTTTCCAACAGCTAATGACTTTTAAATGACTGGCTAATGCTAGGGAAATATCCTGGCTTGGTAACAAGTTTTTCATTTATTTATTCATTCATTAGTTCATTTTATTGAGCATTTATTACAAACATCCCAGACTGTATTTGATGCTAAGAATTTTTTTTTTTTTTTGAGTTGGCGTCTCACTCCGTCGCCCAGACTGGAGCGCAGTGGCCACTTCTGGCCACCGCAGCCTCGACCTGCTGGGCTCCGGCGATCCTTCCGCCTCAGCCTTCCGAGTAGCCGGAATTACAGGCGCGCGCTACCAGGCCCGGCTCGTTTTTTTTTATTTATTGTAGAGATGAGGTTTTGCCTGCCCAGGCGGGTCTCGAACCCGCGGGCTCAGGCAATCCACTGACCTCAGCCTCCCAAGGCGTGGGATTACAGGCTGAGCCACCGAGCCCGGCTGATGCTAAGAATTTTAAAATATTTTCAGGGATCCAGTGCTCACAGTATAGTGAGGAAAGGTCTTCTTTGCCCCTCAGGGTGGAACTGAATAGAACATAGGAGTTTCCAAGCTAATCAAGATAAAGTGCATAGAACTCTGTTCCAGATATATTTACATACATTTTCTTTCTATTATCAGGTTAATCTTGCTAAAAACAATGTTTCATGTCCTTCTCTACTTAAAACTGTTCTAAGTACACTGCCTAAAAAACCATGTTTGCTGATTTTAAACCTGTCTGCAGTACCCCCACTGTCATTGACAAGTTGAAGCTTTGGTGACTCTCTGCTGACTTTGTGAATATCTTATTGCTACAACAATAGAAATAGCTTTATCTGACGGTGATCAACCAGATCTTGGTATCAACTAGCTCCTCTACACATCTCTGGTATCATAATAATCAATGATACATTTATTTAATAAGTGTGTATTGTGTGCCTGCTATACTTCAGAGACTATTTTAGGCCCTGAAGATAGACAGGCAGATGAAACCCAGACTCTCTCTTGAAGGAGTGACAAATATTAATATAAATAAGCAAGTAACTATAATATAATTTGATAGAAGTACAGAAAGGGTAAATGCAGGGTGCCATGGGGGTTCAAGGAAGGGACACCTAGCCTGGCCTTGGGGGTAGAAGAGGAAAAGTGATATCTAATATGAAGCTTAAAGGATGAGAGGTGAGGGATGAGATAACAGAATGTTCCTGCAGAGGAATAAAGGCCCAGAGGAGAGAGCACTGGGATGCAGGAACCACACACAAGTTATTAAATGTGATCTAAGCACAGTGTTGAGAAAAAGCAAGAACTGTACCCGTGTGGAGGTAAGCAAAGGCCAAATCATGCAAGGCCTTGTTTGTCACATGTAGGATTTTGGATGCTTCAGTGGTTCCCAGCATCCTTAGGATAATAGTTTTAAGCAGGAGAGTAATGTGATCAAATTTGTACTTTAAAAATTATTCTCATTACAATGTAAGGAACGTGTTAGAAGATACCACTAGAGGCAGAAAGACCCATTCTAAAGGAACTTTTGGTCATTCAGAGGAGAAATAACTAGGTTAGTTGTGGAAGAAATGGATAAAAGCGGAAGTACTTGCAAGATCTGGAAAGTATGGAATGATCTGTTCTAGTGGCTCCTGGACATGGAGGAAAAGGGGCTGTCGTCATGGCTTGGACCGCTGGGGACTGTGGTGCCTGGCCTGGCTTCTGGAGCCTCACCTCGCTGGCTGTTTGTTTCCCCTGCCTTGCTTATTCTCAGAGTCCTTTCCTGGATCCTTTTCTTCTGTCTCTAAATGTCCCATTACCAGGGCTCAGAAGCAGACTAGGACACTTGAGAGACAACTTTTTAAAACGTTACTTAGGGAAAAACAAAAAGGGAAAACGTTGTGCCAAGGAAAGGAAGAAAAGGCCAGGTAAAATTTAGACAAAAAATGCCTGTCATATTTAGTGACTGGGAGTTCACTGGGTATATTTCTGTAAGCTGTACAAGAAGCATGGCACCAGCATGTGCTTCTGGTAAAGGTCACGGGAGACTTCCAATCATAGGGGAAGGGGAGTGCAGACATGTCACATGGGCAGGGAGAAGGGAGGTGGGGGAGGCACCAGGCTCTTTTTTAACAACCTCATTACTGCTCTCATTACTGATGGGATGGCACAAGCCATTCATGAGGGATCTACCCCCATGACCCGGACACCGCCCACTAGGCCTTTCCTCCTCCAACATTGGGGATCACATTTCACCATGTGCTCTGTAGGGCACAAACATACAAACTATAGCTTTGGATAGTAACCTCTGCAAAAGCAGTTTCAGTGGAGTGATGGGAACAGAAACCACATTGGTCCTTTTTGTTGAGGGGACGGAAGGTAGTAAGAAGTGGAAGAAGGGAAAGTACACAAGTCTTGCCATAAATTATAAAGAATATAAAGAGCAGTAGGAAAAGAAGAGACATGGTTTCCAGAAAGATTCTTTTGTTCAGTTTTTTAAGACTCTAAGAGAAAGGGAATACTCTTATTGATGACCAGAAAACATGTTGGCTGATATCTCCATCTAGCCAACTAAAATATGAACTCATAAAGCAAATGCATTTCTCTACTTTAGATTTGAGGGCTTAACATGAACAATATGCCACATAAAAAGTATGTCATATAAAAAGTAAACCACATTACTTAAGGTAAAGGGAGAAAAAACTGAAGAACTAGAAGCAAAAAAACTTCAAAAATTCAGTTTTATGCTATTAATTTTACTCTAGACACTCTGATTATTATTTTTCAATAGTAGGGTCTTTCTCACTTCACTCATATAAAAGATGCAGAGAAGGTGAGTTGAACTAGAGAGGAACGTTAATAAGCCTACCATTGATGGAAGATTTATGTAGCTTAGAGAGACATGGAATTTTTTCCTTGGTCTTTCCTCACTGTAGAATCTATAGTTCTGTTTACTTTCTGCTTTGAAAAATGACTGCTGTCCTATTTATGTATGGGCTATACACTAGTAGGTCACCTGCACATGAAAATGAATGTGTTCATCTATTTGTGTGTTTTAACCAGAACAAGCAAGCAAGCACCTTTATCAAGGCAGACTCTTATTTTAAATAAATGTCTTACACTGGAACCAAAAATAGAATGCATAATTTTTTTAAATGTATTTCCTCATTTTGGACATAAATCCAGAGAGACTGAAAAAATGTTGTGTGTAGTTGATCAAAGTGATGGATTTAAGACTTTAAATAAGAAATTACTAATCAAAAAGAGGCATCCTCCAGTTTCTCATAAGACCAAATGACCATGCTGTTTCAGAAATTTAACTTCTTTGGAAAGGAACGAGATGATTGCCCCCTCCTGCCAACAACCCCCACCCACCTCTCTGGCCCCAATTAAATCACTGAGCCTTTGTGGGCCTTGGTTTTTCATCAGAAAATGAGATGGCTCTAGAATTTTTAAACATTTTTTATGTTATCAACTCTGTCATTTCTTTGTCTGGGTCATAATGTTAGTTTCTAAAAATAAAGATTTTTTTACCTCTGTGGAACAAATATGAAAATTAAGCATTTATTAAAGAATAGGCTATCAAAAGAGACAGAAGAATTACTTTGCACAACCTGGTGTGTTGGTATGGGGTAGCCTCTAAGTCATAGTACACCTCCAGCAAATCCTGGAATACGTGTCTAGATGCCCCCATGATGTCTCCAGTACCCCTAGACAAGTTCTCATTTCTTAGCTCAGGCATACTCCACCTTGACACCATTAATATTTTGTCCTGGATAGTTGCTTGTTTTGGGGGGCTGTGAATTGTAGGATGTTTACCAGTATCCACAACAGCCTCAACCCACTAGATGCCAATAAGCATCCCACCTTCCCCATAGTTATAACAACCAAAAATGTCTCCAGACATTGCCAAATGTCCTCTGAGGTCAAAATTGACCCCACTCCTGTTGAAAACTGTGCAGTTAGCCAAGTGGTACGGAATCTCTGAAACCAGCCATCTTTCCTTTCTCCATACCGTGCTGCCCGGCCTTGACTCCCTTCAATGCCAGGACCTCTTGGATAATTTCAATTTATACAATACCTAAATATATGTTGAACAATATGAGTGCCCTGCTGGGAAAAAATGATAAAACCGTGTTAGAAAAAAGTTTAAAATGTTCAATTAAAAGATTGTTTGGTAGTTTTATCACCCTGTCATTTGTGGGCTTTTCTTTAATTTATTCTTGTCTTCTATGCAAAACACATTAGCCTTAATTATTAAAATTGATCATTGCCAGGGCAGCTTGGTTCTTTCAGAACAACTATGCTGTGTAGGAAGAGTCGCCTTCTTTCTTTGTTTTTCATGGCAGCATTGCCAGAGCACATTTTTCTTCTGTTGGGGGTGGAAAGATTAGTTTTCAAGTTTAAGTTTTGTTTCTCCTTCTGGTGTAGCTCTCCAAACATAAGACTTCATGGTTGGCCCCCTTCAGGATCTGTTCAGAACCTACTTTTTTGCTCACCAAGGCAGTCATTTTCAGACTCTAATGTGTCCAAGAATTATCCAGGACTTGCATAAAATGCACATTCTCTGTCCCCCCAACCCTCCCCCCAACTGTTCAGGTCCAGGCTAGGTCCCAGGAACAGTATGTTTGCAGTATGCACCAGGTGACTGGCCGGCAGAGGGTACAAATGACACTTAGACAAGCTATACTATAACAGTCTGCCTCCCTTAGGTCTTTCCTTACTGCTCTGGAGACTTGGACCCCGTGAAGAGAAGCCACCAGTTCCTGATGTCTAGGCCTGTGTTCTTTGAATTCTAGCCATTCTCTTATAAAAAGTTTGAATCAATAGATAATCGCTGAATACTAAATACTATTTGGGGTCACCCATATCATGGGCACTGATCAGAAACAAGGAAAGTCCTGTGCTTCCTTCTCACAATGAAGTCACCCTCACCCCTCACTTATACTGTGGCTTGGCCACAAGGCAGTAGTGCTAAGGGCCAGGTGGGCCGGGCAATGTTAGAAACTGGAATTCAGGGGAGGAGGGCGTTCTATAGTTGCCTGTCTCACCACCCAGAATCATGTCTTCCACTTGCCCAATTCTACACTTTGTCACAAAGTCCAGTCAATTTTACCTCTAAGGTTTCTTGCATATTCTACCCACAAGCCACACTCTTACTTCACACCTTTGTCATCTTCTACCACTGGACTCATGGCATTTTTTATCACTCACCTGATTAATACTAAATATTTGAGCACGTTTTAAAAATGAACAAAACACGTCCAACTGTTAACCCCATGAGTAAATATTAGTAAAACATAACATCTCATAGTGCTTAGATTTTTAAAAAAATTTTAAATGTTTCCAAATGCCTAAGAAATCTTTTAGAACTCATAAATGAGTTCAACACAGTTAGAGGATACAAGGGTTTTGGTGTGATATGTGAGTTCTGTCTCAGTATTGATTTTTTAAATTCTCCTTTTGTATCATTTTGCCTGAGGTACACACACCTTACTTTGGAAAACTCTGACCTAAACTATTTCTGTAACCACTCAAGATCTCTCTTCCTCTAATTGTGTCTCCTTCCAATTCATCCTTCACAATTCTGGGTAAGATATGACTCTAATTGTGTCACTTACCTTTACTGGTTCATTTTTTCCAATAAGATGCAGTTCAGACTCCTTGGCATAGCCTTAGATAGTGCCCATACTTTTCCAGAATAGATAGATTTCTTATTCATTTCTCCTACTTCTGTGTTTAACATGTATTAAGTACTCAAAACAATGAAATCATGTGAAAGTTATTTTGCTTAAGCTCATTAAGCACTACTGTGCATGAGGTCTAAAACCATCTCAAAAATGAAATGATAGAACAAAATCTTTTGGATGATGCTTTCAGCAATAGCCTCTCTCAGACTGACTTAAAGGCAGATATTCTTTATTCTAAATTCCATTTGCCTTGGGTTTCATAAGGCTCAGCGTTGAGCAGTTCTATTTGTAAGTTGCACTGCAGATTCCTGGAAATATTATTAGTCTCTTAATCAGGGGTTCCCAACCCCCAGGTCACAGACCACGACCACAAGCAGGAGGTGAGCAGGGGGCAAGCAGAGCTCCATCTGCTGTCAGATCATTGATGGCATTCGATTCTTATAGGAGTACGAGCCCTGTTGTGGAATGCAAGGGATCTAGATCGTGTGCTCCTTATGTGAATCTAATGCCTGATGATCTGAGATGGAGCTGAGGCTGTGATGCTAGCGCTGGGGAGTGGCAGCAAATACTGATTAGCATACAGTAGCATGGAGGTTTGATTGCTGTACCTCCACTCCCTATGGAAAAACTGACTTCTGAAACTGGACCCTGATGCCAAAAAGGTTGGGGGCCATTGCTCTAAATCATTTGTCTCCCTCCTTTCTCGTCTGCCTGAGTCCTCCCCTCTTTACCTTCACTTAAGAAAAAAATCCATTTGTTCAGGTCCTGTTTACTGAGGGACCTATATATCAGGTACTATATTAGGTAATAAGGGTATTATAAAAACAGGGAAGACAATGGTCGTGTCTCTCTGCTTCTTGGAGCTTAAGATGTTTGTTAATGTTAGGCAGGTAATGTATAGGAATTGAAAACTGCCACATACTGTCTCTGCTTAGCACTATACTAGACACTGGAGGATTTAGGAGAAGGGAAAAAAAATGACCTTTCTTTGCCTTTCAAGAGGTTGTAATCCCTGAAGGAAATAAAATTCAAGCACGTGGTCAGAATACATTTTGTACGAATCATGTGGTATAGACATTTCAGTGCTGTGATGATGCAGAGGAGGAAGAGACCATGAGATCTGGAGTAACACTGGTTTTGAGTGGAATTTGGAGTAAGACGAGGAGCTCCAAGAACAACCTGCACATTTGAGAGCTGTGGGAGAGGAGGCCGTTAGCACAGATGGAGTTTATCAAGAGCTTTGAAAGCTGAGTTCAGCACTGACACGTTATGGAGTAGAATGTTTTGAAGCTCATGTTGTTAGCAGCTCCTTGGATTTAAGAAGGCTGTTTCGAGGTGTTTATGGCAGAAGTTGGGAGCATGATGCCACTCTGTCCTTACCTCTGTGGCCTGGAACAATTTTTATAAATAAAATCCCATTTTGGGGGGGTCCCCCCTCATATTGCCACAACAATTTTTTTGGCACATTGAATGGCAGCACTTCTTTGCCTAGTTTCTTCATAAAAATATAGCCTAAATGACTAACCCTTTATGCTGCTATAGAAATGGGTTTCTAAAACATAGCTTAGTAACAAGCCCTGATATTGGGAAGAAAATGACAAATATATGCTGTGCATATTGTCATTCTGGCCAATATTCCTCATTAAAATAAGTAGAAATTGGGATTTATTCCATAAAAAAGGCATTGAATATTCAAGACTGGGAAGACTAAATCTAAAGCTTTTGGAAGAAGCAAACATCTCAAAGAATATTTACAGAGACCCAAATTTCAAAAATTACAGAATTTGTACATTTACCAGGTTATTTAAAATCTTATTTTAAATAAAAGTATTTGGATTCTAACCATTTTATTAACCAACCAAAAAAGCAAATAATTTTATTAACATGTACTACAAGTAACTCTACTGCTACAAATCTATTTTTAAAAGGCAAACAACCCAATAAAAAAAACGGGTCCCGTATTTCAGCAGCAGTTAACAGAAGAAGAATTCCCAGTAAACTTAGGAAAAAATTCTCGCCATTCATATTCCAGGAAATGTAAATTTAAATCATAATGGTTTATCATTTCATACCCATGAAATTAGCAAAAATTTACAAGTGTAATAACATCAAATTTTGACAAGGTTGTAAAATAATGGGAACTTTCAGACCTGCTGTGGAAATGTAAACACATATAAATTATCTAGAAAATAATGTCATCTTAAAGATGTGTATATTCCAAAGCCCAGAAATTCTACTTTTTGGTGATACACAATAGAAAATTTCTTGTTCATGTTCACAAAAAATTCATATTCATCATTACAACCTCATTATAACAGGGGGAAAACATCTCAAAACAGGAAACCTGTAAACAACGTAAGTATCTGTCAACAAAATTGCAGTGTGGCCCACAGTGGGACTCTATGCAATTATTTAAAGGCAGGAACTAGAGCATATTAGTGGATTAATCTTAAAAACAAGTTGAGTGAGAAAAGTTACAAAAGTAAGCCTTTTTTAAAATTTTTATTTTAAAGATATGGGGTACATTTCAGTGTTAGGTGTACAAATAGTCATTGTGCAGGTAAAATTTGGGCCTCACTTTGGTCCCCACTTCACCTGTTTACGAAAGTAAGCCTTTAAGTAGTTATATAAAGTATAAAACCTAGAGAACATACTTCTGTATTTTTATGTTTGTATAACTTTTTATAGGAATAACACTGAAAAGGAATGAAATGAGTACATATGTTCAGAGAGTTTCAATTCATTTATAATATTTTATTTCTTAAACTGGGAATTAGATACACAGGTGTTTTTAATTTATCATTCAATGTAACTTTTTGTATATCTGAAACATTTTATTTAAAAAGAAGAAAAATATATCGTGTTATTTTTTGAAGTGGTTTTAGTCACTAAACATTTTTTTTTTTTTTTGAGTTGGAGTCTCACTCTGTCACCCAGACTGGAGTGCAGTGGCCACTCCTGGCCCCCACAGCCTTGACCTGCTGGGCTCCGGCGATCCTTCTGCCTCAGCTTTCCAAGTAGCTGGAACTACAGGCACGTGCTACCACGCCCGGCTGATTTTTTGATTTATTGTAGAGATGAGGTCTCACCAAGTTGCCCAGGCGGGCTCAGGCAATCCACTCACCTCAGCCTCCCAAGGCGTGGGATTACAGGCTGAGCCACCGAGCCCGGCCACTAAACATTTTTTATCAAACATTCTGTTAAGTAATTTACAGGTTGCAGTAAGTAGACAATGGAAAACAACTTTGAAAGAAATAAAATCTATTGCTATAGGCCATCTTAGCTCAGACTACCTTAATAAAATACTATGGTTTGGATAGCTTAAACAGCAGGCATTTATTTTTTTTCACAGTTTTACAGGCTTTGATGTCCAAGTTCAAGGTGCCAGCAGAGTCTGTGTTTAATGGGAGCTTTCCTCTTGGGCTGTAGATGGCCGCCTTCTTGCTGTGCCCTCACATGGCATTTTCTTGGTGCATGCACACAGAGAGATCAAGCTCTGTGGTGTTTCTTCTTAAAAGGAAACTAATCCCATTGAATCAAGGCCTTACCCTTATGAGTGCACTTAACTGTAATTACTTCCTTAGAGGTCACATTTTTAAGTACAGCTAACATTAGTGATTTGGGCTTCAACATGGATTTGGGCGACACATTCAGTCCATAACACAGTCTGAAGTCTCTTTGGGGGAAATAATAGATGTATTAGAGGTTGTAAATAAAACTACCTGAAACATTTTTCATGGACTTTTAGCGTTATCTGTGTATAAATGATAAGTTTAAAGATGTAAACACTTTTCTAAAACCTCAAAATAGATTTCCCCCTGTCCCCCATACTTTTCTGGGACTTCTTTGAGTGTCTTTTTTTGTTTTGTTATGGTTGGTGCATAAAAATGAATCTTATTATCTTCAGTTCACTCTACATCTTCCCGTTACCTCTCTTGTTCATTTTTCTATTCATTCATGCACTCTGCTTTTTACTTTTCATTGTTTTCTTCTATTTTGATGGTTTTAGACTTGGAATTTTTCCCCCTTTTTTGACTTTAAGATATTATATGTAACTCATAATATCTGGATTTTTAAAAAAACTTATAATGATGTTATGTAATCTTAATTTATTATCCATAAATTCATTTTATATTTATTTTCCTTATTCTATATGAAAATTTTTATTTTATCTTATTTGTAGAGATAAGGTCCCACTATGTTGCCCAGGCTGGTCTCGAACTCCTGTGCTCAAGCAATCCTCCTACCTTGGCCTCCCAATGTGCTGGGATTTAGAGGCATGAGCCACTCCACCCAGCGAATTTTTATATTCTTAAATCATATTGGTGTTAGACAAAATATATTTATTACCTGATTTATAACAGTTCTTTTTTATTTGCTTTCATCCATTTATCTTACTGTACACATGAAATTTATGCTTAAGATTTTGGATAATTTGCATGTGAATGTGGAACAGTAAGTAGTCATACAATTTCAGGAGCACCACAAGAGAATTCCAATGTCTTTGTTTCAAGAATGTTTTTAAAATGTCGTTAGAACTTTGCAGTGACCTGGATGGAATTAGAGTCTGTAATACTCAGTGATTTACCCCAGAAACAAAGATCTGAGTACCACATGTACTCACTCATAAGTGGACCCTGAATATTTATCATAATACTATAAGAAAGGGATTGGCAGTACTAGGACACT
>CAUYQG010191550.1:0-51353 GCA_963574415.1 Tarsius wallacei
GATAAACCGGGCTCGGTGGCTCAGCCTGTAATCCCGCGCCTTGGGAGGCTGAGGTGAGTGGATTGCCTGAGCCCATGGGTTCGAGACCCGCCTGGGCAAGCGAGACCTCATCTCTACAATAAATAAAAAAATTAGCCGGGCATGGTAGTGCGCACCTGTAATTCCAGCTACTTGGAAGGCTGAGGCGGAAGGATCGCCGGAGCCCAGCAAGTCGAGGCTGTGGTGGCCGGGAGCGGCCACTGCACTCCAGTCTGGGCGACAGAGTGAGACTCCAACTCAAAAAAAAAAAAAAAAAAAGACAGATGATAGTCCTGCAGAATTTGAATCACACACAAACATACATCAGCTTACATTTATATGGCTTAAAAAGAGAAGACTTTTAAATAGAAAAGGAATGGAAAGACAGTCAACAATAATACTCAAGAACTTCAGAAATAATTTTAGAGAAAAAAATTTTCTGCTACAGGTTTAAAGTATACCAAAATACCACAATTCAACTTTATTTACTTCTTTTTTTCCCCTTATTTTATTTATTAAAATGATTTTTTTAAGAGCCAGAGTCTTACTCTGCTGCTCAGGCTGAAGTAGAGTGGCATGATCATAGCTCATGGCAGCCTCGACCTCCTGGGCTCAAGTGATCCTCCCACCTCAGCCTCCCAAGTAGCTGGGACTACAGGTATGCCACCACCCATGGCTCAAAATTTAATTTCAAATATCAGATAATGCAAGCATTCTCAAATATCACTAAATGATTCTTCAGTATGATGTCAGGATACATGTTGCTGACAGTATAAAATACATACAGAGGAATTTCATTATTTGGTTACTATGGTGTTTCTCGTTTACTCTCATTTGGAAAGGTATGAATGAGTGCATAAATAGGACAGAGGGTTAGAGAGGATAAAGTGGTATTGAAGGAATGTGATGCTGTCTAGCAGTTACTAACAACAGGAGAGGTAGTTGCAGTAGCAGTGTGATTAACATGGCACCGGGCAGTGCTACAAACCTCACTGCTCCAGTCTACATGGGAGCCCCAGAAACCTTTACTGAGCTAACATTTTAGTTCTTTCCGCTCTGTGTAATGGCCTGACTGGGTTGAACTCAATTCATTTTCAGCTTAACTGATACTCAGACAGAGCCATATAGTTTACCAAATATTTTTTAAGTACTGTTTTTTAATAATCGGGATTTTCAGGACACATCATTATAACAGGAGACAATATCAAAATAAACATGCAATAAAAGTCTCTCAGAATTCTATGCATAGCTATAAAGTACATAAACTGTGTTACTATTAAGTATACAGCTTTGATACATTTTATACATGTATACACTCATGTAATACAATCTACACTAATATACAGAAGGTTCAGGTCCCCAGAAAGTGCCTCAAGTCCCTTCCCAGTTAATACCTACTTCAGGGGAAACTGTTCATTTGAACATTTGTCATCATTTTATACTATTTATCCAGAGTTCAGGCTATTTTAAATTTTATATAAATCATCAGTATTTGTTCTTTTTCTTTTTCTGACTGGTGTCATTCACTTAGAATAATGTCATTTAGACTCACATCTATTATTCACATCAGTAGTTTGCTCTTTTTAGTTGCTATTACTCCACTGTATGATTATACTACGACGTATTTCCATTTGCCTACTGATGTTCACTTCAGTTATCTTTAGTTTGGGGGTATTATTAATAAAGTTATTAAAAACAACAAAACAAAAATACTTATATACACATATGTCACAAACTAGTGGAT
Organism: Tarsius wallacei; assembly: GCA_963574415.1. Classification (NCBI taxonomy): domain Eukaryota; kingdom Metazoa; phylum Chordata; class Mammalia; order Primates; family Tarsiidae; genus Tarsius; species Tarsius wallacei. The sequence continues at coordinate 1,763 of CAUYQG010191550.1, forward strand.
TTGAAAAACTAATAAAACCCCATTTGAGGGTCTCTGTTACTGTTCAACAAAATTAAACCAATTCTCAGGCAAGTATAAAATGATTAAGAAGAAAGATGTGAACTATAGTTAGATGGAAATATTGATACTTTAGACACAACAAATTCTCAATTTGTCATTAGATAACAGAGAGGTGTTATAAAATCTACATCTGTTCCAAGAAACACTATTAAGAAAAGGTATAAAGCAGCAGTCCCCAAACTTTTGGCTTCAGGGGCCAGTTTCGTGGAAGACTATTTTTTTTTTTTGAGTTGGAGTCTCACTCTGTCACCCAGACTGGAGTGCAGTGGCCGCTCCTGGACACTGCAGCCTCGACCTGCTGGGCTCCGGCGATCCTTCCGCCTCAGCCTTCCAAGTAGCTGGAACTACAGGCATGTGCTACCACGCCCAGCTAATTTTTGATTTATTGTAGAGATGAGGTCTCACCAAGTTGCCCAGGCGGGTCTTGAACCCGCGGGCTCAGGCAATCCACTCACCTCAGCCTCCCAAAGCGCTGGGATTACAGGCTGAGCCACTGAGCCGGGCTTGGAAGCCTATTTTTCTATGGATGGAGTGGGGAATCATCAGGCATTAGATTCTCATAAGGAGAGCACAACCTAGATCCCTTGCATGCACAGTTCACAATAGGGTTCATGCTGCTATGAAAATCTAATGCCTACACTGACTGGACAGAATATGGAGTACCACTTGCCTGCAGTTCACCTCCTGTTGTTTGGCCAGGTTCCTAACAGGCTAGGACTGGTACTGGTCCATGGCCTAAGGGGTTGGGAACCCCTGGGATAAAGGAAATATCTGCTTTATAAGTTTATAGCAAGATTTCACATATCTAAAATATTAGGACAACTTAGATTCAAGAAATAAGTGAAAGGATAAAAAGGACTCATGAGCCACCAAAATTTATGAATTCTAGGTACTTTACATGTTAAAGACCTTCCTAGTGTGCTCTTATTTCATAGGCATATCATATGGCTAGTTACTTTAGTTTCAAGCTCACAAAAGATTAGAAGCATTCACATCAGGGAGAGAGGCTCCACAAGGCAACCTCACAGGAGTCTGTCAGTCTTCACAGACAGGAAATCAGAAAAGCTATAAAAAGCTGACCTAATAGCCCTAATGCCTAACATTTAGAAAGCGTCTACTAGAGCAGTAAACAGACCTATGTATCCAAAAGGGCCTGAGAGGATTATCACACTTGCTGAAATGAAGCAAACAGAATGAAAATCTTGGATCACTAAAAAAAGTTTAAACTATAGCTGGGCATTTTGAGAGGCTAAGGCGGGAGGACTGCTTGAGCCCAGGAGTTTGAGATTAGCTTGGACAATGAAGTGAGCCTCTGTCTCTACAAAAAATTAAAACTAACTTGGGCAAGGTGGTGCATGCCTATAGTACCAGCTACTCTGCAGGCTGAGACAGAAGGAGTGAGCCCAGGAGTTTTACAGTGAGCTATGATCATGCTACTGCACCCCAGCCTGGGTGAAGAGCAAGACCCAGTCTTGATATAAAAATAAATAAATACATGTTAAGACCTGAAACTGTAAAACTACTAGAAAACACAGGGAAAAACTTCTTGACATTGGTCTGGGCAATAATTTTTTTGGAAATAATCCCCAAAACACACACAACAAAAGCAAATACAGACAGATGGGATTGTATGAAACTAAAAAGTTTCTGCACAGTAAAGGAAACAACTAAATGAAGAGACAACGTATGGAGTGGGAGAAAGCATGTGCACACCAAACATCTGACAAAGGGTTAATATCCAAAATATACAGGGAATTCAAACAACTCAAAGGCAAGAAAACAAATGAAACAATGAAAATTGGGCCAAGGAACTGAAAAGACATTTCTCAACAGAAGGCATCCAATTGGTCAGTAGGTATATGAAAAAGTGTTCAACATCACTAAACATCAGGGAACTGAAATTTCAAGCTACGATGAGATACTGCTTCACATATGTTAGGATGCCTATTATAAAAAACAGACAAAAGATAAGTGCTGGCAAGGATGTGCAGAAAAAGAAACCCTTGTACACTGTTGGTGGGAACGTAAATTTGAATATACGCTACGGAAAAAGGTATGGAGGTTCCTCAAAAAAGTAAAAAAAACACCAAAAAAAACAGAATTACCATATGATGCAGCAATCCCATTTCTGGACATATACCCAAAACAAAACAAGTAACCAACTTTTTTTTTTTTTTTTTTTTTTTTTTGAGTTGGAGTCTCACTCTGTCACCCAGACTGGAATGCAGTGGCCGCTCCCGGCCACCGCAGCCTCGACCTGCTGGGCTCCGGCGATCCTTCAGCCTCAGCCTTCCGAGTAGCTGGAACTACAGGCGTGCGCTACCACGCCCGGCTAATTTTTTGATTTATTGTAGAGATGAGGGCTCGCCTGCCCAGGCGGGTCTCGAACCCGCGGGCTCAGGCAATCCACTCACCTCAGCCTCCCAAAGGCGCGGGATTACAGGCGGAGCCACCGAGCCCGGCTGAAGTAAGCAACTTGCACGCCCATGTTCACCATAGCATTATTCCTAATAGCCAAGGTATGGGATCAATCTGAGTGTCCGTTGATAGATGAATGAATAAAGAAAATTATATACATTCGGGGGTGCCAACAAAAGTATACACATTTAAGAGATGTTATCTATGTATTACTTTTTGGAGTTAAATTAAATTACGGTAGCAATGTGCCATTTGCTCAGCCATGCTTCTGCCATTTTCTTTGACTGTCCTGCCTGTTGCATGGTGATGCCGGCATTCATTGGAGTAACGTCATCCTTTGAGCAAATGTCATACTTAAAATGTATACACACACACACACACACACACACACACATAATGGAATACTATTCAACCTTTAAAAAGATGGACATACTGTCATTTGCAACAACATGGATAAATCTGGAGATCATTATGCTGAGTGAAATAAGCCAGTCACAAAGACAAATACTACATGACTTCACTTATACATGGAACCTATGGAAGATAAAGACATAGCAGCAGAGAGTAGAATGGTGACTTCTAGGAGCTTGCAGGGGAGGGAATACGGGGAGATGTTGTTCAAAGGGTACAGAGTTTCAGTTAGACAGGAATTCTGAAGAACTACTGCACAGCACAGAGACTAGTTAATAATAATGTATTGTATACTTGAAATTTGCCATGAGAATAGATCTTAAATGTTCTCACCACAAAACATGATAAATATATGAGGTGATGGATATGTTGATTAGCTTGATTTACTCATTTCACAAGGTATATCAAACATTACATTGTACATGGTCAATACATACAATTTTTAATTGTCCATTATATTTTAATAAAGCTAGGAAAAAATATTGTTCCACTGTTAGAAGAAGATTATTTTAGAAAGGAAGCAAAATGAATATGGCCATTCCATTTTCTGTTAAATATAATTTCAAACATTCTCTCCACATTTTATCTGATACAACTTATTGGCCTTGAAATTGGCTGCTGTCAGAATATGCTTAGTAGATCCAGAAGTCAATTCATCATTGGTGACTTTATAATTGGGGCGACCATATGTGTATGCCTTTTCTGATGGTAGTTTAGCTGAATGGAAACTGGACTGAGTGTATGAAATAGTTAGGCCTGGTGTGGAAGAGTCTAAATTTCTCCTGAAGCATCAGAACCTCTCCCAATCTTCCCAATATTGGGGAAGATTCTTGTTCCCAAAGTTCCTACCCTTACTAAGTGATATGTAGTCCTTAAGAGACTCCTGATTTTCTTCAAAATTAGAAAGTACTATACTAGAAAGCTGGAGTTTTTTTCTGAGTGGTCAATTTCTTGAAAGAGACAAAGACTGTTTTGTTTGGTTTGAGCTTTTAATGACATTAGTGAGAACTAGAGATTCATGGAAAGAAAATGGGAAAACAGTACTCAAATTATTTTTAAACAACTCATATCCAGCAGGCCCTATGGTTAGTCGACAAGATACTAATTCTACCAATCTCTCTAGTGTAAAGACATAAAAGAACCAGAAAGAATTTTTAGATATTTTATCATTTTGGAATATAAAAGACAGATGAAGATCTGAAAATCCTATTGAAGTATAGAATCAACCAATATTTTATTTTGTATTTTTAGGTTGCTTTTGAACATTTTTGAGTTAAAAACTATTATTCATCCCTGCTTCCCACACACCAACCCCCTCACAAAGGTTTTCAAAAGAAAGTTAATTTAGGTACATGATAATTGATATGGAAATTATCAGAATTTCAATATGAGAAAACAGTTGCACAATCTCTTATATTACCATACTCAAGGTAATTGTGGCTAAAATTGGAAGTTCTCTATTTAAAAAAGTCTTTAATAGTACAATACTAAAACTCTAATTTTAAAAGTCTAATGTGAATATATAAGTATTCATGCATTCATCCACTCATCATTCTATTCATTCATTCAACCAGAAGCACAGTGTTTTGCAGAGAAGAGATGGTCCCTCCCCTATGTGCTCCTGGAATTGGGAAGCAGAGCCTATCTTTGTAGAGATGGCACACCCTTCTGTCCAAGAAGGAACTTGGTTTAAACACCTGAACTTTTTTAGTAGAACGTCAATGTCATCCTATCACTGCTTCATCCAATATCCAAGAATTATGACTCTTCTCTCAATTGGCAACAATAAATACCAACATTCCATCATCTCAACAGGCTGTGTAACTACAAATTGTCAAGTATTTAGTTTAAAAATTAAGACTGGGGAGAGGGAAGAGGTAATGGAGTAATGGAGTCAAACAAATACAGCATCCAACTGGGCCTCTGAGTATTTTAAGGGTTATCTTTTTATTAAGTGAATCTCTAGAAGAACACATATGATGCAATTTCTAGGGAATGGATAATGCTGCAAGGTGAGGTTTTATGTTTCAGTTGCTTATTAGTCAATGGATAAAGGTATGTCTAGTTCTATAGAACGAGAAACATTCCCCCAAGGGAAAAATAATTATTGGACGCATAACCAACTTATTTTTGCAGCAAGAGTACCAAATACAGACATCCTTCTTACTAGTGAAAAGATCCAGCACTATTAGGGAAAAAAAGTCACTTGCTGTCATGCTGTACCTCCTTTGTCTGTCATGATGCTCACTTTGAGAGCCTTCAAGTTTTTATTACCATGGACCACAAGTCCATCTCTGTGCCACAGAATCTGGGTTTGTACTTCCAAAATTTATATCTTTATACTTTTTCTATTACAAAACTATGTTTTAAAATAAACAAATATTTGAAAACTTAAATAATAATTCCAAAGGAAATATCTCAGATAACAGAACATGCTTTACCCAACATGTATGGCCATGTGTTGGGGAATGTTAGATTATCAACAAATACATTCAGATGTAACTGCTCTAAACTTGCTTGGATTCTCTGCAGTAAACACAATGCTTTCTAAATATAATTAAATATAATAATGCCTCTACTTCCTAAAGTTCCAAAAGTCAAAATGGATGACAATAGCTACAAACAGGTAGGTTTTTTTCAGCAGTGTTTTTGGACTTGCAGATATACTCCATTATATGCCTTTTGTTTTGTTCCTAATTCCCTCCCCCCACTTTTTTTTTTTTTTTTGGCCTTCCAGACAGAGTACACCATTGAGGTCAATGTGGGAAAACACAGACTGAGAAATCACAAAAACGACAGTTTACATCATTTGATAAAAATAGTAATACTTTACCAAATGGAAAATTCCATCAAATGAAATGTCACTCCAATCAGATGACTTACCTAAAAATAAAAGAGAAAGAAAGAAAAAAATGAGAACTTGGTATGGTACTCAAGCCTCGATATGCTAGTTTTTAAAACATATGGTAGATATCTTAACAGCTGATGGACAATCCAAAACAAACAGAAAATATACTAGATCAGGAAACACCAATTCCTTTAGAAACTGTAACCGATGTTAGAAAGGAAATGGTAAACACAGCCAAAAGCAATGGTGAAAGAAAGTGGTATTTACTTTCAAATCACTTGGCTCTCATATATATATTTTAAGAGGTCAGTTTTGAAAACGTGGACACGTATACAGATGAAGGCAACAGCTAAACCGTAGCAGTACAAGCATCGCACCTTCTCTCTCAAGACTTCTGGTTACTGTCTTAGAGAGACTGTCAAAGCTGCAAACTTTCAAATATCTTCGCCTCCTGTGAGTCAAGAAAAAGGTGCCAGTGTATCAAGTGCTACTGTAATTTCCTCTGTTGATTTTCTTTCCCCTTAACACTTAGATGTTTTGGGTGTTTGCTTTTTTTATTTTCCAAAGTGAACACTGATGTTCATGAAAGGTGCCAGATTAACAACCTGGGGAAATTAAGAGTTTGCTCTATCAAGAGAAAAGGCACAGTGTAGTGGAGGTGATGAAAGTTTCCCCTATACTGTGCTTGCCTATGTATGTTAGCTCTGACCCACAGTCACCCCAGCCCTCCAGTCTTCATGGCCCATTAAGGTCTTTGACTGCTCAGGTTGCTAACAGGGACAGACAATCCCGTTCCTGCTTTTAATGCTATCATTATTATAACTACTGTGAGCTCTATGTCCTTCAATTAAATAATGTGGAAATTTATATTAACTGCCATTTTGTTTCAGGACAACAGGAAAATACACTGACCTGAAGATGGGTCTTATATTCTTTCTAATATTGTGATTTTCAAATCCATGAATTTCTTCAAACAGGAGGCAATGTTTTGAGTGGTCACTAAATTCAGTCACCTGTGCTCAGTTTGAATTCTTATTCGGAAATGTTCTAATATTTAAAGGCCAAGATCTTTTATTTTTCCTTTTGAGTCTACTGCAACTCAGTCAATTATATTATTAATTAGCAATTATGGCAGATGTTTGGTGTATGCTGAGGCTAAAGCTATCATTATCTATGAAATCTGAAAATCACTGTCAAATAGAGAAAAATAACTCTTTCTCACAGTTATAGGTGTTCCAGTTTTCTGAACTGTCTGAGCATTTTGTAATTATTAATTAATCTCTCCCATGCTCAGGAATCTATGATATCACTTTGCTGTAACTAGGCAGACACCCAACAACTATTTATTGTTGACACTATGCTAGTTCTCCACGCAAAATACAAGAGTCAGAGCAAGACAATAATCTTCCTAGTCTAGAGTTTATAACAGCAAGGGAAGCAAGGCTGGTAAACATATGCAAAACATATGCAAAACATTAATGGAACAATGAAGTACAACTCTGAGTGCTGCTGAGTAACAGACCAATCATTACTTAGTAATTATTTGGAAAGATCACAGTATTAATCCCACCATTGTTCCCTGTCTTTGCTATTGTCCTTTTTGTCAAAGACCAAATTCTCTGTAGCTAGAGTAGATTTCCATCTTGATATGACCAGCACTTCCTGTAATTTCTAATCTCTAGAAGGGCTGGAGAATGAGAATTGCAGGATACCAAAGACTTCAGTAAACACATGGGAGCACTTAGATGAAGGGAGCCCTGGATGCATCTCATATGGAAATCTTGGAAAGTTTTAGTTTGAAAACCTTTGGCTGCTTTTTTCTTTGCCATGCATCACCTTTATCAAGTAAGTCCTTATGGTATTAAAACATTTGGCACTGGCTCAAGTCTATGCTATTGCTGGCAGGGGATTTAATCGGGAAGGAGGGGTGGAGTAGTCACCTTTATCAGAAATGACCTTAATGTTATGGAAAGGCTCCTTCCTCCCCACTGTTTAAGTAGCCTTGCTGAAAGCTTTAAACCCAGATGTGAGAGAAGAGATTATCTCCAAGAGTAGCAGAAATTTTTTTGTAATCACGTTAGTACAAACATCAGGAAGGTGGAAAATGTTATGCCGACTTAGTAGAGGAGGGCAACACCCTGTATATAGGTCCCAGGCAAGGTTGTGCTGGGGAAACCAACCCTAACCCCCAGTTCCTAGGGAGGCCTTATTTTCCCAAATGGCAAGAAAGCTAGGACCTAACTGCTAAGAAAACTAATAGCCACATGCAATGCAAAAACCCAGTGGGTGGGAGGCTACAAGAATCTGCTCACCAATAGACTCCTGTTTCTACTCCCCCAGTGGCCAGCTCTGGCTAACTCCCTATTGCCGCTAGATGACTAATTTATCTCTCCCAATCATAGATGTAAGTGTTACATCATAATTCGTAACAGTGGCAGCTGGGTGCGGTGGCTCATGCCTGTAAATCCAGCACCTTGGGAGGCGGAGGTGAGAGGATTGCCTGAGCCCAGGGGTTCAAGACCAACCTAGGCAACTTGGTGAAACCTTGTCTCTACAATAAATCAAAAAATTAGCTGGGTGTGGTGGCATGCACCTCTAGTCCCAGCTATTTGGAAGGCCAAGATGGAAGGATCGCCTGAGCCCAACAGGTTGAGACTGCAGTGGCCATGATCATGCCACTGCATTCCAGCCTGGGCAACAGAGTGAGACTCTAACTAACTCAAAACTAAGAAACAAACAAACACAAACAAACAAAAAAATACCAGTGGCAGTCAAAGCAACAAGGCCCATTTTGCCTACACAACATTCCAGCTTCCATCAGTGAAGCACTTGTTTGATTTAAAGTACTTTGGAAGTTGGACTTGAATTGCAATCACAGCAAAAATTTTTCATACTTCCTGGGCTGATTCATGGCCTCTCTGTGCCTCAGCCACCCAAATGAAAGTTGATTTTTTGCCTAATTCTTTTATTTACTACATAATGAATCTCATACTGCTTTCTCTTGATTGGACTTTTGCATCTTTCATGATTTGGCTTCTATTATTACCTATTTTCATTTTCTGTGCTGGGAGATACACAAGCATAGATTTCCAGAATTTGATTTTTCACACAAAATGCCATCAGTGAACCATGGCAAAAATCTTTTCTATGAACATGCCATTAAGGCTTTCTTCTACATGAAATAGTCTTCTAGTCAAATAAAAATCTTAGGCAATAAGATATTTTCATGTCAAGGAATAAAAGGCAAAAAGAAGGTAATCTGAGAGACTAAAATCATTGACTCTCATGGTCAGGAAGAGAAAATAGACTACTAAAAACCTTATGAGCAGAAAATGACAGGTGATTTCTCTTTTTCTTCCTACTTCAAGCATCTGCCAATAGGCTAATGAATGCCAAGAACACAAGAAACATAGAGAATTGGAGAAAATTACAAGCCACAAGATGGTGTAAACCTCATGTGGAAAATACTAGCTAGGGCACTAAGAAAGCCAGTGAATACTGAAAGAGTTATGAAGATGAATACTCTCAGGTTTTGGACGAAGAGTATATAAAACAAGACCAAACAAAAATACTTTAAGTTTAAAACAAGTTATTTTTTATCCTTCACGGTGCACATTCAAGGTTTTTCAATTTAAAAAGCTTACAGTGGTTTAGTAATCAAATAGCTCAAGACAATGCCTTGTTCTACCCATCAAGAATGCTTGTTTACTTTGGCTGACATGCTGCAATTATTAATCTGATTATCTGATTCAAAACAGAGTCAGCTCTTAGCTTTAATTTCTTAACTTAAGTAGCAAATTCTAGGAGTCACTATGCTAAGTGCCCAGTGCAACCCAACTTGGAATTTTTCTTACGGGAAGAAAAGATATAAGATAAACAAACTGGATTCTCATCATTCCACAGTTGACTGTTAATAATACAAAAAACAAGAGTTGGGTGCGGTGGCTCATGCCTGTAAATCTCAGCAATTTGGGAGGTGGAAGCAAGAGGGTTGCTTGGGTCCAGGAGTTTAATACTAGCCTAGGCAACATAGAGACACCTCGTCTCTAAAAAATATTTAAAAAATGAGCCCAGCATGGTGATGAGTGCCTATAGTCCCAGCTACTAGGGAGGCTGAGGTAGGGGAATTGCCTGAGCTTAGGAGGTTGAGTCTGCAGTGAGCCATGATCATGCCACTGCATTCCAACCTGGGTGACAGAGTGAGGCTTCAACTAAAATAAAATAAAACAAAGGTAAAGCTAAAACTTCTGGGATTTAAATGATGACCTTCATGACTATATAGAAGAATTTTTTTTTTTTAAACGAGCCTTTGGGACAGAAAATTATGGATGACCACATCAAGGAAAGAGGGTGAAGCTAGGACCCAAATTTATCCGCTTGTGGGTGGTAGTTATGATAATTATGAGGAAAGAGGAAAAAAGGGTGTTGGTGAAGGTATTCAAAAATAGTAGTTGACTATTCCAGTCAAATTTGGAGATTATTTAGGAAAATGACTTACATAAAGGAGATAATTCAAAGACAACAAAAACAAAAAAGAGCAAAGGATCAGAGGAGGGTTTGGGGAAACATTAGCTTGGGTTCATTTCTAAGGTTATCTTAATCGGACTGCAGCCAGTCTCTCATACTGCCCCATCCCCCAGTAATCCTAGTAACCCCCAGGACACTTACATCCCACACAGCTTCATAACTACAATAGATTTTACACAGAGATCTAGGGCTATGGGTTTTTTGGTCTCAGGCTTTAGGGCATTTCAGAACCTTGCTTCCCTCTGTCCTACATAACTTCCATTCCACTTCCTGTCAAATTGCTCTTCTCTTTTCTACTGTTCTCCATTCGGATTCTGGTACTTAAGTGTTGAAAGAGCAGTAGTGAAGGTGAGGACGAGTGGGGACACAGCGGGCCTGTGGCACATGGATGGTGGGTAGGAAGCAGCTGCATTTTGGAAGTAAGTAGAAGACAGGATTTGGGTTTTCAAAGGCAAGGAAAACTTCTCCCCTGTTCCTCTCTCCTTTCAGTCCTTCCCTCTCTTGGGAAATGACAGAAATCTCACAAAATGCATAAACTTTTTGAATTCATAACAATCTTCCTTATACTCAACTGTGTTTATTTCTCCTGCTAACATTTTGCAGTTTTAAAATTTGTATTTAAATTTTTCTTCAAAGAGTTTCACAGAGCTTCATAAATTCTCATTAAGATAAATATTCCTGGCTATACTGTGTAAATACAATTTAGCTTTGGAATGATGAGAATTTGGCTTGTTAAAAGATTCTAAGATTTGGCTTATTACATGAAACTCACATTTCCTAAACCAGAGGTTCTTAAAATTTAGGGATCCTCAGGGATGCTCTATTATTCTGGATTCATATTAGCAGGTCTAGGGTGGGGCCCTGAAATGTACATTTTTAACAAGCACTCAAGGGGAGTCTTATATACATACAGTAGGCATAGAGGGGCCCCTCTGGTGACCCCATCCTAATCTGAGCCAACCTCCCTTGTCCAAGACAGCTTATTTCCTAGTGACCGCAGTTGAGCACTCTCCTGTAGTTCATGTTGAATACTGAACCCAAAATACAACGTGAACAATCTGAGAAAAAGAAAATTATCCCCAACAGGATTTCACTTTCAACAATGCAAGGTGCTATACAAACACAGGAAAGAAGGGAGACGTCCTCGTGGTAAATCCACTTCCCGAATAAGACAAGGTTTGGTATTATAAATGAGTTAGTTGGATTTTCTATTCAGAAGAGCTGAACATTCACTGGCTTTCTGGTCATGCTCTATAGGCTGCCTTCTGGCACGCCCTCTCCCAGCCCAATGACAGCCTTGCAGAGGCAGCCTCCACGTCTCAAACTGCAAGCAAATGTTCTGACTCCTTAGGAGAGTAAGGTGTGACGTCCATTATCCATTATCCAGTGGCTGAGGTCGAGAACCTGCTTGCTAGCAGACGCCCATCATTCTCCTGCTGCTACTCTCAGAAGTCACATCTTCCCCATTGTCCCACAAGGAGAAACTCAGACACCAAGAATCTCCGACAAGCTCTGAAGCCAGAATTCTTTTTGATGACACCAGGTAATTCTGCTTTTAGACCCCCAAATTCCACCTTTTAGGTGCTGTCACCACCTAGTCTCTGTCCTCGGTTCTCAGCCCCCAGCTTCTGTGCTCTCATTTCTGCAGCCCCTTTTCTGGTTTCATGATATCCTGCTGACTACTCTGTTGTGAAGTTAACTGGTGCTTCCTAAATTTCTGATATCTTGCCTTTGATTTTATAATTGACCACAACTATTCTTTCAAAGGTGGTGGTAGCTAAATTTAATGGGATATTCTTAATCCTCTTTTTGCTCTCCAACTCTGATGCCACTGCACTTTCCTTCTGTTGGTTGTCCTCTCTTGGTTTCAGTGGTAACATGATTCTCTTGTAGACAACAAACAATAAATATTTGATCTGCTCAGTATTGTTGTACCTTCCAACCAGGTACAACACAGAAAATGGAAGACAAGTTCAGTCACTAATACACACCATGTTCTCAAGCCCAAGACAGTTCAGTTCACCCTAAACAAAAATTTCCTGCTTGATTAGAGGCAACTCAATATCACCCCACAGAAACTGCATTTTACTTGGAGTTTAGGGTTTAGGGAAAACAAAAAAACAATCTAAATTTGTGTCAAAATTATCTTGAAAATCCCCTAGGAAAGTTTCATGCAGGAAGTTAATAAACTGTCTCTCAGAGGTCCAACCCAGGTAGATTTTGCCTACAGCTTTGGCATAGATTACTATGCCTTTGGTTGAATACAAAATGGAATAAGTGGCTTGTGTTTAGGAGGAATGTTGTACAAGACAGCACCACACTGAGCAAGGCAAGATGCTTACCCTGAGAGAGGCATGTGGGAGCAGACATGGGCTAAGAAAAATCGGAATACACTCTTATTTCAAGTTCACTTCTAGGCATCGGCTCACTGAGTATAACCTGAGACGACTTGTCTACACAATGGACATTTTTATTTCTTCTCTTTTTATATTAATATGCTGAGCAAGTACAGTTGAATTCATGCAAAGTTAGTGTCTGTATGGTATAACTTCACCATAGAACTTGAGTGGTTGTTGCTTAATGAATATGCATACACCTCTGCTGCTGGCTGTTAGCATCCCAAGGATGGACAAACAACAGAGGCACTCAATTGTATATGAAGCCATCTTAAGAGAAATGGATATTTTTCTTGCAAAAACTCTTGAGTACATAAATCAAAGATGTCTGTGATACAGTGAAAAAAATACTGTATTTGGTTTCAAAGAATCAGGATTCTAATCCCAATGCTGACACATCTTAGGTAGGTGACTTCAGCCACTGTTCACACCTATAAAATAGGTCCAGAAAGTAATTGCTTCGCAGAGTTGTTTTGAGGTTTAAAAGGAAAAAATACATGTGAAAGCATTATCATAATCACTGGCATAAGGTAGGCACTTGATACAGGTTTGTTCAATGTGGATTCGCTAAACTGAAGTAGAGAGACAACAGTCATGTAAGGGCAGAAAACATCGACAGTGTGGGGCACATGTCAGGTCTATGTAAGTATGTATTTACTGAACTAACTTCAGACAGACATCAAGCCGACTTGACTAAGTCAATATGTAGTTCGCCAGTTCTAACATTCTTTTATCTTCTCCACACGGTCATTGGTACGAAGTCCACTTAAAGCTTCATAAACATGGGCCGAAAACAAAAGTGCTTCTAATCAGATTTGGCAGGAAAAGGAGAGAAACATAGGGTGAGGTAAGTGTGAGGCTACAGTGCTGAATAACAGGGATGGCAGTACCTCAGTACATGAGTCACACAGACACCGAGCTGTACACAGCTAGAGATAATTCGCAGGTAAATGCTGCATGAGCCATTACGTCATTTCTCCTCTGCCCTTTCTTCATCAATCATGTCGCCTGGACTCTGATGCAACCCAGTAAGAATGTCTGATTTGCAGACAGCAGAGAGCACTTCAGAACACACACGTTCTCATCAGGGAAAGCAATATGAACCCAAGCTGAAGTTTCTGGAATTTCCTTTTGTTTCAATCATGCTTTAGAGGGTAAGTCTTAGGGGTGGGATGTGTAACTAGAGATTAAGCCCTGTGGTCTAAGGCCTAAAGAACTAGGCTTCATCATTTTGGACAAGTCACTCCAGGCCTGTAGGCCCCATTTCCATATCAGCACAATTAGGTGATCTTCAAGGTCCTTTTCAGCGTGCAATTTCATCATTAAAAATTCAGGTCAGATGCTGGACATGGTGGCTCACACCTGTAATCCCAGCACTTTGGGAGGCAGAGGCAAGAGGATTACCTGAGCCCAGGGGTTTGAGACCATCCTGGGCAACCTGGCAAATCCTTGTCTCTACAATTAAAAAAAAATAGCCAGGTGTGGTGTTGCGCCCCTGTATTTCCAGCTACTTGGAAGGCTGAGGCAGAAGGACCACCTGAATCCAGAAAGCTGAGTTGCAGTAGCTGTAAGCATGCCACTGCACTCCAACATGGGACACAGAGTGAGGCTTTGACTTAAAAATAAAAAAGTGTAGGTCAGTCATACTCGTATGATGGACAGATAAGCATTCAGTTATATATGTCAGGCACAAAATCAGCTTTACTCCTTCTCAGCTATCTGGTTCACTCAAATTTTAAGTTGCCTATATCTCACCCTGAATTACCAGGAGACTATGTAGCTATGAACAAATCTTTTGAAAGCAAGTAAGTAGTGGCAGGTAGGAACGGTGGTTCTAGAAAATGGGAATGTTTACATCTCAGGTTCAGGGACATGCCAGTCTAAACCACAGAAGTTTAAAAGCAAATATTCATCAGGGAATATAATGAATTACCACCTGTTTTCTGTAGGGGCAATGCTTTGAACAATGAGTTACAAGAAATGCAAAAATAAATCATATTAATTCATAACTTAAAAGGGAATGCCCTAACCGTAACTCTAAACTACAATTAGGATCAGTCTGTGCATGGTTTACCCAAAATATAGTGACTTTGAGTACAGTACCATCAGCTCCATGCAAGGAAGAACTCGCTAGAGACATACGCCTATCCAGAGCACAGAGGCGGCGGTCAGCCCTAGCCAGCTCTGTCATCATGTTTCCCACCTGCTGGGGCACCGCCTCTTTCCAGAGCTGGCTGATGCGAACATTCAGACACCTGTCACTGACAGATCTGCCATGGAATCTCCAGAGAAGGGTGTTTCCAACAAAGCTTGGGATGGGGGGATAGACAAGCCCACCAGAGATAAAACCAAACATCTCGTGGTGCTTCCCTCACACCTGCACTGTGTGGGGTCCCCGACCTTGCAAGCTGAGCAGCTGGGGGCGGGGAGTCGCCCCACACACCTGGAGCAGCATTCAACAAGGCGCCCAGCCCTTTAATTGTTCAGCCAAATGATTTATGAAGCTTGGCAACAAAGACAGGGAAGACTGGTTTAAATTCAAAGGATCCAACCTACAGGTATTTTGAAACCCTTGGCCACATCTGCAATGAGCACTGCTCTTTTGGGAGGGGATCGAATAGAAAGGGAGAGGATGTGACCTGCCTGACAGGAAGACAGGACCCAACTAGATGGAACATGCCTCCTCACTCCCTCCCCAACCCGTCACTTACCAGTGTTCTGACCGACTTTCTTCCCATGAAAGCAGACATATACAGTTCTAGAGATGTAAAATCTCAGAACCACCAATACATTCTCGTACATGGGGCTCAGCTGTTTTTTTTTTTTGATTGATCATTGATAATATAATCTTTTTGACAAAATAGGGTAGGGGTCAGCCAACTTTTTCCCTGAAGACCCAGATGGTAAGCTTTTTAGATTTTGTGGGTATATGGTCTCTGTCACAACGACTCACCTCTGCCATTGTAGCACAGAAGTAGAAATAGACAATAAGTAAATAAATGAGCATGGCTGTGTTCCAATGAAACTTTATTTATAAAAACAGATGAAAGATCTAATTTGGTTTGCTGGCCATAGTGTTCTCAAATAGTGGAAATATGATCATGTGAAAGGGTGTGGCTAATACTACCAAATTTATCACCACTTAACACAATTTAAGTCTAAGTCCCAATTTTGGGAGAAGAACTAATCTTTAAAATAACCTTCACTAATAGTAAGTACAATAAGATTCCACTTTTGGGAAGAGTATGTGTGTATGTGTGTGTGTCAGAAATATAGGACAATTCAAAGGGTATTAAAAAAATCTTTCACTGAGTAAGTAGGTTATCTTATAAAAACATAGTTTGCACTAAATCACTGAGCCACCCTTGCAGGTGTCTTGCCACAGGGCAACTAGAGGCTTTGACTACATGTTTATATATAACACAGTGACTGAGTAATACATTTTTGAAAGTGTATAATTCTTTTTAAATCAACCTGTATAGTACTTGTGTATACATTATAAAATGCCTCAAATGCTAAACAACAGACTGTAAACAATGATTATTCCTGGGGAGTGCAGGATAAAACTTTCACTTTCAGCAGTATTGTTTGAATTTTTTAACAAGCACATATTACTTCATGGATTTTATTTTTCTTTTGTTAAGAAGTGATAGGGGAAGGCAGTCACTGGCACTTTAGTTTCTAACTATTTCTTGACTTGAATCATCTGCTGAAAGCAATTCTGTGACTCTTTTCTACATACGGCTTTTCTTCCTTTCAAATGTCACCGCCTTTAACTCTTTCTTCTAGCTCCTTCTTTCCTCCCTTGATTCGGCTTAGCAGTAGTCACACATATTCCTAGATCCACAGCTGACATTCACTCAACAGCAGCTGCCAATAAACATATGATGTTCGTAATTTAGTAGGAGGGACAGATGATAAACAAGAAAACAAGTAAATACACAAGTTATTTTCAGATGGTGATAAATTCTCTGAGCGAGAGGGTGGTGGGGAGGCCTCCCTGGACAACGTTCTTCCTAGAAAAAGCAAGGTCACCTGGGAATATCACTGAGAAGGTGATAATTAGGCAGAGACCTGAAGGATAAGGAGGCAGGAAGGAATTTATGTGGAGCAAATTCCAGACTAACTAAAGTTTTCTGGTCTTGCCTCTAGGTCAGTGTCTTCAGTCCTAATTAAACATCAGAATCAACTGGGGCACTTTCCAAAAGTACTGGGCCCCATTGCAGTCCAATAACTCTCCGGAGATAGAGTTTGGTATTTTTTTTTTTTTTTTCCATTTTTTTAAGCCAGGACTGAGAACCACTGTTTTAGACTCTACAGACATCTTTATATCAATATGAACAGAGGCCCCCAGAGAACAGAGGGAATTGGACTGTGTGAAACTGAACTATAAAATTTTAGCATGGCATGTGTTTTTTTTTTTAATCTAGCAGATTAATTGAGCACATTGCTTGGTGATATGATGAGGCCCTGAGGAGTCTCCTCTTACCATTGAGCAAGAAACCATGAGAAACAACACAAGATCTTTTAATTGGGACCTTTTGCCTGAGCCTCTAGCAAGTTGTAAAGCAAATGAACCATCAAGTGACAGACTTTGATGTGTTTAGCAAAGGGCTGACTGAAAAGTCTGAACCCCGAGCCTCCCTCTGAAGACTAACAGACTCAAGACTCCCTGAGCCATAAGAAACAGTTCTCAAGGCAAAGATTTAGTCTATACAGTATAAAGATACATGTTGACATACTTATTCACCTCCCTCACCCAGGTCTAAAGCTGGTATTTAAAGACAAAGAAAGCAAGGATCACTGAAATTTGTTGATAAGCTTCTGAACAATTTGAACCAGTTGCTGCACTTTCATTTTATTCATCCACCCATTCATTCACCCATTCAACCACCCATCCATCCATCCTTCCATCCATCCATCTATCCACCCATCCATCCATCCATCCATCCATCCAACATACAATTACTAATGCACACCTACTCTATACTAACCACTATGGTGTAGTTTATGTACACACATCCCATTCCAGGAGGAGAGAGGCACAGTAATAACACAACAGGATGTGATAATGGGCTATGTGCTGTGAGACAGTGCCCCTATTATTCCTCCCTGCGATTTCTGTACCTTGTACTCTCTTCTATTGTGTGGAGCTTATGACACTTTCTGAAACTTGCTTAAATAGAGATCCTTAAAAAAACAAGGACTGTCTTGCTCTGTATCCTCAATATCAAATACAATTCATGGCAAAAAAGCTGGCATTCAACAACTGTAAATTGAATCAGTAAGAAATACATATGAGAGACAAAGATACACAGAAGTGCCTAAGGGATCCACCAACAGCTTCACAGAATAGAAATATTGAAGTTGAATCTTAAAGGATGGAATAAAAAATCTCAGGGTGGAATTTTTCTCTGGGTGCGTCCTTAGACTTTGCCACCAAGGCAGTGGAGATCTATTGAAATCTTCTAAGCTGGGGGCAAAGCTCAGGTTTGAGTTTAAGAATCATCTCTCTGGAAGCAATGTGAGTGTGTAGAAAGCCAGTCAGCCTGAGAGTAGGGGAGCAGTGATGTTGCAGTTGCTGACAAAGATGGATTCAGAGCAATTCAGGATGTTGAATGAAGTGGCAGCACGTGGCTGGCTGGACATCACGGCGTGTGTTTTGTGTATCTATCTCATGTCTGAGTTCATCTCTTCTCGCACTTATTTCTCCTTCGCTCAGATCCCCTCCTTTACTGTGACAGTGAGAGAAATTATTCTGTCCTGTCCCATTCCATGCACTATTGAGCAAACATAAATCTTTTGTGAAACATGGAAGAGACATAAATATACCAGTCAATTAGATACAGCGGGAGAGGGAGAGAGGTTTTGGCTTTCTGCAAGAATGACAGAGAACAGTGGGGCTATTAGCCAAACCATGGACTAGTGCAGGAGAGGACTGCTTTAGGGAAGATAATGAGTTCCATTTGGGCATCCAAGAGGCGCCTGCTAGAAATCAGCTGGAAATAATGGCTGGAGCTCAGAAAGTGTGAGACACAGGTTCAGGAATTGGTGACATATACGTCACTGCTAAAGCCAGTGGTGTGCCGTTAAACTAGCTCTCAGAAAAAATGAGTAAGTACATAAATAAAGACCTGATGTGCAGCTATTGCTCATGTATTCCTGCCTTGGCCAATGTCAAGCTACCAACATGACAGTCACTGGACAAAGAGTTAAGAGATGTGCACAACTTGTTCTTAGGTGCTGGCTCCAACGCATCAATATTTAAGATTTGAGCAGAACAGGAGCCAGCAAAGGGAGCTTGAGGAAAATAAAAATGGTCACAGGAATGAGGGAAAAAAACAGGAACAAAAGGAGTCACAGAAGCCCAGGAAGGAAATATTTTCAACAGGGATAAAGTGGCCTCTGATGGTCAACGTTGTTGAAAGGTGACGTGAGATACATGAGGATAGAAAGATGTCTGTGAGTGTGACTGTGAGGATGCTGGAGGTGCCCTCTATGGTGGTTGAAGGGTTGTGGAGCCTAAGTATGAGAGGGGAATGAATGGGAGGTGTATAGGAAGAGATCCTGCTGAAGGAATGAACAGACAGGTCCAGGGAAGGGTTGGAGGGTGGACGAAAAGGGGAGCTGGCAGGGGTCGTGGCAGGGGGGCTCTCATTCTCACCCTTGTCAAGATGAAAAAGACCGAGCATGTTTTGGGGTTCAGGGGAAGGAGATGGTGGGCAGAAAAGAGGAGGCTAGAGAGCCATAGGTGAGCGGGCCCACTGACAGGTATCTGTCCTAGAGGAAATCAGCTGTTATGGAACGCGAACATGGATTACAGATGAGGTGAATTCACCCTGAGTAGAAGAAGAAACCCTTCTCTCTCTGGAAATGGAATTCTAAGTGGCTATTTGGAAGACTGATAGTTTTGAGTTTTACCTTTAATTAGTTCCAAATCTCAAAAGTTATGTGCTCAAAAGGTAGCCAGGAGATAAGGAGTAGGTCTACAAAAGCTATAGAGCAACTAAGTGCCACCAAACTGTGAACAGGCTGCATTTTTCTCCATGATAAGTGGTACAACCCACAAGTCCTTCCTTTGGTAACTGACTTCCTTTGGTAACTGACTGTGTTTGGTAAATATCTAATTTCAAAAACATTCATTCTTTGAGTATGTGTGTAAATATAGTTCTCCCCATTCAGAGAGAATGTGTTCATACATAAATATTTAAACACATGCAAAATAAATTAAAACTTACTGTATTTAATTTTTTTTTTTTGAGTCAGGATTTCACTTTGTCACCCAAGCTGGAGTGCAGTGGCACAATCATGGCTCACCTCAGTCTTGACGCCTGGCCTCTTGTGATTCTTCTGCCTCAGCCTCCTGAATAGCTGGACTGCAGGCACACACCACCACGCCCAGCTAATTTTTTGATTTTTTTGTGGAGAAGAAGTCTTGCCATGTTGCCCAGCCTGGTCTCAAACTCCTGGGCTCAAGCAATCCTCCTGTCCCAGCTTCCCAAAGTGCTGAGATTACAGGTGTGAGCCCCTACACCCAGCCTAAAGATGTTTTCAATGGGCTACCCTGTAGTTAGAAAACATTTTCAAATTTAAACTAGGGATAACTAGGATAGATTTATTCTCTACAAATATGTATTATTTTATGGAACTAAGTAGTTTTTCAGATGGCAAAAGATTTTTTTTGAGATTAAATGCTCTTTCAGTAATGTACTATGATTCTGAACTTCCATACAAGAGCAACTGATTTTAACTCTATGGTCTAGCAAGAGTCTGGAATGACTCTTCTCAAAAATTTTACTCACCTTGATCTTGACTCTTGATGTGGAAATTCTGAGCCCACACTTTTAAAGAAGATTATCTTCAGATATATTATATTTTAATTTACATTTAATAAGGTCTTTGTAATGAGAGAGTGACTTATGTGTTAGATTTACAGATATTTGGGGGAAATAACAACTTTTATTACATCAGCTATTCTTATTTTATCTTTTTATAAATATACTCTAGTTTCATAACTCTGTACAGAGTTTTAAACTATTAACAAATTTACTCTATTAGTCACTTCAGAGGAGGTGATAGTTAGGATCACTGAAATATCCTTTTCATTTTTATTTTTGGAAGCACTTATGTTGTCTTCCTGCCACCCTCCTTGATCCACTCCCCATCTATCTATTGTGAGGATGATTGGTGAGTCAGATCCCAGCAATTCTGAAGAAGTGTTTAGGAATTCTAATGTATATCTGAGATTGAGAACCACTGGGGTATCAAAACAAAACAAAACAAAACAAAAAACAAAAACAGACATGGAAGGCTTAGCCTCAAAACCTGGTTAATAGTGAGTGACACAGGACTCATTTTCTTAATAATACACTTGTGAGGATTAAAAAGATAACAAGCAAAATCACTTCATATATTTTCAATAATAAAAATTTTTCTTAGGCCAGGCTCGGTGGCTTAGCCTGTAATCCGCGCTTTGGGAGGCTGAGGTGAGTGAATTGCCTGAGCCCGCGGGTTCGAGACCTGCCTGGGCAACTTGGCGAGACCTCATCTCTAAAATAAATCAAAAATTAGCCGGGCGTGGTAGCGCGCGCCTGTAGTTCCAGCTACTTGGAAGACTGAGGCGGAAGGATTGCCAGAGCCCAGAAGGTAGAGGCTGCGGTGGCCGGGAACGGCCACTGCACTCCTGTCTGGGCGACTGAGTGAGACTCCAACTCAAAAAAAAAAAAATTTTTTTTTCTTAGAACAATTACTATTTATATTCCAAAAACCTCACAGGAAGTATTCACAGACTATTTATAATCTTTGGAAAGGTTTGCATGCCCCTGAAAGTAGGTCTCATAATTCGGAAATAGGAAGATCAGCTATTTGAAGTAGTTCCATTATTTCTAATGAGAACATCCTCTCTTTAAATAAGACATAGGTTGCTTATTTGTAAATGAGTGGACATTTTCTACTGCAAAATGAATGAACATATTAACTGTCATATTCAGTTATGGAGGGAGATGGGGAAAGCTTTTTTTGGTCTCATATCAGGAAAAGTTCCTGATCCGCAGTGACCTCTGTACTTATGGGAACTCACAGATCAGATTATGTGTGTTTCTGTTATTTGGGAATATTTTTTGAACACTCATATTTTTATTTAATTCTCAAGACTCTCTGCTTTTTATTTCCAACCAAAGTTTAAGCTCCTAGAGGAACGGGGCATACTTCACACATACTTTTACCATTTCCATTTGCTCTCTACATGGATGGAGTCAACAAATATTTACTTATTAGATAAGAACATGAAGGGAAATTAAATGTATGCTTCTCTCCCTTTTATATGGAATTCTAGAAAGGTGCTATCTTTTACAAATGTGTGGGTTCTTCTTTCTTTCTTTCTTTCTTTTTTTAAGAGAGGGACTCTGTTGCTCAGGCTGGAGTGCAGTGGTGCAATAGCTCACTGCAGTCTTGAATTCCTGGGCTTAAGCTATCCTCCCATCTAAGCTTCTCAAGTATCATACCAGGCTAATTTTTAAGTTTTTTGTAGAGACGGGGTCTCGCTTGGTTGCCCAGGCTGTTCTCGAACTCCTGGGCTAAGCAATCCTCCTGCCTTGGCCTCCAAAAGTGCCAAATGCTAAGTTGTTTTACTCCTACTATTAGATGAGAGAATTTGTTGAGAAAAATAACTCCAAATTTTTCCTTTGTAGCCCATAAAAAAAGTACTCTATGAAGGTATAATAAACACTGTTATACTACATTTCTAACAATTCCATACAGAAATTTGGAAACACCGAAAGTTCTCAATTACTCTGAAACAAGTTTTAATAGAAACCAAGGTAGAAGCCAGGAGAATAAAGGTACCTGCCAGATTTAGGACCAAAATTACAAAATGGAAAAACTGATCCCAAGAACAACGGGCCAATGGTGGAAGTTAAAGTGTCATCATAATTGGCGTTTCTGCAAAAATTATAGAAGCAACCCGTGGAAAACTCTACTTTTCCATGTTTAGAGGTAGCAAATTGAAATGGTTAAATTTTTGTTTGTACTATCTAATTATCAGTAGGAATAAAACTAAAAATATGCAATAGCATTTTAGAAATGCCTTTAAAACAAAGCTTTTCTTACAAGTATAAGAGAAACTCAGAAAATTGAAGAGCGATTTCAGACTTTCTAAAAGAATGTATGGGTTGGATTAAAATATAAGATCCAATAATTCTTTTAGTTTTTATTCATTTATTCTAGAATAAAAAAGTTGTTGAAACAGAAGAACAATACAAACAGAATTCTTAAGCAGCATGTATTGATAAACAATGAAATTACAGTGCATCCTTGCATCCTGGTAGACCAGCTCTTTTTGTACTTTTCCTTGATTAGGAAAATGTAGTGATTCCTCAGAAACAGAATAATGGCCTGAAGAACACAGCCCTCACCATCTTTTGAGAATCCAGCAGGATAAAGACTGGCAGCTCTATTTTAGAACTATGTGCGTTATTGTTTGCCAGATCAAGTTAATGAAATATTTACTGCTAGCATGTTATTTTTAAGTTGACAAAAGCATTTTTGCTGACTTGCTCACCGGACATACACATGCAATTTAAAATGGAATTTCAAAACACTTTTATTACATACACCTGGGAAGGAAACAACTGAGGTCTTAGGACAGTGTTAGACTAATTCTGACTTTTAGGTCATGTTATTAACAAAATTGTTAGTCTTGTCAAACATGTGGCTTTCTATTTTAACAAGATTAAGGCCAGAAGGTTCATACTTTCTAAGTTTAAATCTCTTGCACATACGTGTTTCTTTGTGCAGTCTTCCAATATTTTCTTTTCCTCCTAACTACCTTGGCATGATAGACATTTTGGACTGGATAATTCTTTGTTGTGGAGGGCTGTCTTGTGCACTGTAGATGTTTAGCAGAATCCCTGTCTTCCACTCATTAGATACTGTAACACTTTCCCCTCTTAGATGTGACAACCCCAAATATCTCCAGACATTGCTAAATGTCCCCTGGTGGGGTCAAAAGTATCTTCTTCTGAGAACCACTGGACTAGAGAAGGAGGAAGCCATACCCATCACCACTTCATTCAATCTTAGTCCTTCTCTCTTTCTCTTTCCATCCACAATTGGCAATTCTCTATGACAAACTAACATTTTAATTCTCTCCATTAAAAAACAAATATACTGAGTACCTCATGTAGGCCCTGCAGCTATTCTCTTGTTTTCTTTGACAATGAACTATTAGAAAAATGAAACTTCATCAGCACTTCTCAAACTGTGTTGTTAAAATAATCTATGCTGGTGATACTTTTTAAAAAAATGCACAAACCCATCTTATTCTATTTATTTTACAAATGGCTTATGTCTATGGTCATTGGATGGAGGGCTATATGTCAATCACAGCAAGCTTCCTGAAAGAGCACCTGTTCCTAGGACACATCCCCTGCAATATCCATATGATGCACGGGCAACACCTATCAGCCACACTGTTGATGTAAGGCACCTTTACATCTTACATTTCAACACATTTGGGATATCTGGTTCTTATTAAAATACAAATGATTTAAATTTTCTATCTTTTGTCTCCTTATGAAACTTCAAACATATATATGAAATAAATTTTCATATAGTATAGCTATTAGTTCACCTGTGAATATACTTCTTGCTATTGACTACAGTGCATGTACAAACTGTCTCATGAGGTCCCAATAGCATTAAAGTATTGCAATACAAGCCAGTTCTGTGGTCATACTGGCTTTAACCTCCAGTGTGCTTTGTGGATAGATCCAACAGGAGTTTAGAAATGGCCCTTAAAACAAAGCTTTTCTTATGATTACAAAAGAAACCCAGAAGGTTGAAAAGAAATGTCAGACTTCGTTTTAAAAGGTATGGTTTGGCTAACTCACTTTCTTGAGATTTATTATCTTACTAGACAACCAATTCCATTTTTTCTCAAAATTTTAAAATAAACTATGGCCTCCAGGATGATTTTTCACTCAATCTTCTTCTCTCCAATTATCCCATGAGCTTTACTTCTGCAAGTCTGTGTTTTATAAAGAAAAAGACAAGCTGAGTATGCAATTTCCAACTACATATGCCTTGTACCCCACCCTTATACCTTTCTATGGCCACCCTTTAAATATTTATATTTAACAACAGTTATCTTGCTTCCACTAAATGTTTTCTTCTAAGAGCAATATCTTCAGTTTATTTAATCCTGGAGTTCCAGTTGCCTAAATTCCTTATCACCGTGATTATTTGTTTGTTAATTTTCCTCTTAAAATATGGCACTCAGATCTAAATGCATTATTCCATATGTGCATAGACTTATGGGACAATCAACTTTTGTTCTATATACTGTGCTTTGGGGCTGGTGTTTGGCAACACAGAATGTACTGAATAAATATTAGCTGAATATGATTTTTGATTTTATACTTATCTTTCAATCAAGCAGAATTTTGAATTAAAAAATGATTTTTTTCTATTCCTACTGTATATCTCAGTCTACATGCTGGGATCCCCTTCCCCCATAATAGCTAAAGCAGTTGGTCAGAGAAGGGGCTTAATTAGTATATTTGATAAAGATGCTCATTCTTTACAAAAAGCACTTGAAGAGAAAAATTTTAGGCAAGATCTTTTAAGGGAAGAAGCCCCTTGGCAGTGTGCAGAATGACTTGCAGTGACCAAAGATAGAGGGCAACTGACCACATCAGAAATTTACCAGAAAGTTAATGTAGGCGGTAGAATTTCATGAAAATCTTCAGAGTTCACAAAAAAGTTATCCAGGGCTCATGAGCTAATGCAGACTAACTGGTGCCTCCTGCTTCTGCTCTGTCATTATCTATCAGAAATAAATGGTTTAATCCTAAAATATATATTATGTGGTTTTCATTTTTGGCTCTACATTACATGTGGAGAAGACAAAATATAGCCTTTAATTTGGTTTGACAGGACACCCTACATAATAAATAAATGAATTGCTACTAGTAAATTATGCTCAAAGAATTCAGTTTTGGCTCCTAAACAATCACATTCCAATTTCGCTTTA
The DNA here is from genome assembly GCA_963574415.1 of Tarsius wallacei. NCBI lineage: Eukaryota > Metazoa > Chordata > Mammalia > Primates > Tarsiidae > Tarsius > Tarsius wallacei. The sequence continues at coordinate 27,453 of CAUYQG010191550.1, forward strand.
AAAAAAAAAAATCTGCTTAAGCCAATTTGTGATGTACTTCCAGAACTATGAATCAATTATTTCATACCTGAGACTTGGTATACTTTTACCTTTATATTTGAACATACACAAATGTATATACACATCCTATTTTTCATACTGATTAACATCACAGAAGTTAAGAGATCAACCAACAAAACAAAACAAAACAATAAAAATCTATTAGGTAACTGATTTATATCTTGTCATATAAGATTTTTTCCCTCTCCTGGCCTTCCTCTAGCTTGCCTTCTGACCAAATCTATGCTGTCACTTCTTTTGGAAAGTTATTCTACATTATGAAATTATTCCATCAGATAGTCCAACCTCCTTTCTTTTCATCCTCTGATTTAACTTTTCTTGGTAACTATGGAAGAGTTTATGGCATATTGGTTTGAACAATTGGGAGTAGAGATTTTTAGGTGAGAAATATGTTGCTTCGATTTTTCTATATCAACGCTGGAGACATCTTTTTTCAGTGTTACGCGAATAATTCAGAGAAGTTATGGAACGATGTCCCTGAGAATTTTTTTTTTTTCAAAAGGCGCTGAAAGCAAGTGAGATAATGGCTGTGAAAAGGCTTTGCACCTTCTGAAAGAAAGGCATTTTTGATATGTCCATTATTGTACTCATAATTCCTGATGGACATAGAACAATGACTTCCCTCATATTCATGGAGTGGGTACAAAAGCACAGCTAATATGTGGGCACTTCAAAGACGTCCGACCTACACATCCTCATACAGCACTGTATTACTTTGAAGTATGAGACGAAGAAACATGTTTAACACAGCTGTCTTCAGCTGCAAGCCCACATTATATAGATTTATTCATTTTTTATTGCTCCATAAATTACCATTTCACAGGGTTGGACTGTTCAATTGTCATCACAAATTTTATAAGCACATTTTTGAAAAATGAGGAAGGATCATTTATGAAATACTACATATGGCATTAACAGAGTCATGCAAATGAATGGTGGTCTGGTTACTTCCATGATTGAAAAATAGTTTTAAAATGAGTTAAATGAAATTTTGTGCTTCATTCATAAACACACGGCCCCAGATTAAATGGGTGGGTGCAAAACGGATAAGCTTGACAGGCAAAAAAAAAAAAAAAGAAATCATGATACAAGGAGATGAAAAATGCATACTTATATATAATACTGTTAAAGAACATATATGAAAGTACGTATATCAAAACATATGCCATTTCTTTATATTGCTTTAGTATTTAAAACTAATGATCATATTAGATTTACAGAAACAAGACTTAACAACTATCACAGAAGTGTAAACTTCTATATATGTATATTTATAAACAACTAAAAGGGCATATTGTATTTATCAGAAAAATAAAATAAAATAAGCCATTATGTTTGGATTTGCAATGTTCTCTCACATACCTTCACTAGTACTTACACCTGTGCATGTCTGATAAACATCTGTACACATTTTTTCCTCTTGGGTTAAGATAAGAAAAATGCAATTGGGAATCAGACAGACCTGGCGTAACCCCAATTCCCACTAAACTGCAGTGTTGGACAAGTTATTGAAACTCTCCCCACTTGTAAAATGGGGATTCCTACATCCAAGTATCACCACTATGGGTGATGGCAACACTCAGGAGAATGGCTGGGAAGACAGGACATGCTGTGAAATATATGAGTGCCTTGGAAGCCTCAGGCAAGGAGGGCTTGACTCTTTCAAAATCCTTTCAAAAGGCTTTTCTGAAGATGTGACATTCAAGCTTAGTTCTGAGGATTGAGTAGGAGTCTGCCAGGAGGCCAGGGACTAGGATGGAGCAGGGGAAGCAGCAAGGTTAAGTGTCCTAGAGTGTAAAAAAACCAGAGACAGATGTCAAGCACCACACCCCAGCATGGAGTGCTTGTGAGGACAATGCTCTGACAGTGTAGGGAGTATGTGACCCCACACAAACATGAGGGATCCTTTGTTCCCAAAACCTCAGGGTCACCTCTGCCTTCTCCCTCATCCCTGTATCTCATTAGCAAGCCCAATTATCTCTTTATTCTCACCATTCTACTGAAACTCACACCTTCATTATGCCTCATTTGGTTAAATGGCTCCCATCTGTCCAGCAAACATGGGACTTAGCCAGATCTACAGAATTTCAACTACCTGGACTCCAACCCTGCATAATATAAGGGCAGAAGCTCGGCCTAGAAGGCTCCTGGCCAGTTCTGCTGCTGAATAGTTGGAGACCTCGGATATGTCACTCTCTCTGGCTCCTTCTACACAAGTCACATCTGTAACTAACACCAATGCTGAAAGACTAATAATGAGCACTCGACAAGTGCCAGGCAAGGAGCAAGCCCTGCAAATATGTTGTCCCATTTGATTCTCACAATCTTACAAGAATAAAACTGCTATAGGTTCCCAATCCCTTATCCCGAGTTCTGAAATCTAAAAAGTACTGAGAGCCAGTCATTTTTCATAAATTTGTAACAAAATCATTTGGATAAAACCTGAACTGAATGTATCATTTTTGTTCTACTTACTGTACATTCCCATATGGTTTGCTGTAGAAACACAAATGTACTGGTTGTGAGGCACTCAGACCTTGGAGAGGAGTACATTATCTATCTAACGTACTATACATGATCTTTCCCCAAACTGAAAAATTCCGAATTTCAAAACATCTGATAAAAGGCTTCAACGATGATGGATGAGCAAACTGAGTCAGAGAGGTTAAGTATCTTGTCCAAAGTCACACGGCTAAAGTTGAGTAGACCTAGGTCTCAAATCCAGGTAATTTGGTCTAGCTCTGAGGCACTGAACCATTTAGCTACACTGGCTGTGAGTGTCCAATGAACTCCAAAGGCAGCTTTGAGGTCCTGTGAGCCTCAATTTACTGCTCTTACTGCACTTACCACATTAGGCTTCTCATCATTTCCAAGACACACTCTCTGCTTTCCAACTTCAAAGTAATCATTGCTCAGAATTCCTTCTCCTCAAGGCTGTTTTAAGAATCTCTACCCATCTTTTAAGACTCAACTCAAATGAATCATGTTCCTGATTACCTCAACGACAAGTGAATTCTTCTACCTTACCTTTCAAAGCTCGTTCTCTCTCTCTCCCCCTCCCCCTACCCCCCCATCTCTTTCTCTACGGGCATTACACAAAATTCAACCTCATATGATAGCTATTTGTGAATTCCTCTTGTCTACCAACTAAATTGTGCCCTCTTTTGGGACCAGGAGGGACCAAGTCCTAGTCCTCTTTATATCCCCCCAACTCTAGAAGTGTTATGAATATCATCATTGTTCCATAAATGTTGGTTGCAAGAAAACAAAGTGAACAATATTTTAATTATTTTTGTATTGATATATAGAGGTGATGTTTAGCACTCATATAATAACAGATTAAATTTTTTCATTTTTTTAGATTAGAAAATATAGTTTATTTAAAAACTAAATTAGGCCGGGCTCGGTGGCTCAGCCTGTAATCCCGCGCCTTGGGAGGCTGAGGTGAGTGGATTGCCTGAGCCCGAGGGTTCGAGACCCACCTGGGCAACTTGGTGAGACCTCATCTCTACAATAAATAAAAAAAAAATCAGCCAGGCGTAGTGGCGAGCGCCAGTAGTTCCGGCTACTTGGAAGGCTGAGGCGGAAGGACCGCCGGAGCCCAGCAGGTAGAGGCTGCGGTGGCCGGGAGCGGCCACTGCACTCCAGTCTGGGCGACTGAGTGAGACTCCAACTCAAAAACAAAAAACAAAACAAAAAAAAACCAAATTAGAAAGAGAAAGAGGGGATTCACCTCCCCATAGTAGGGGAGGGGGCCAAGGCTGGGAAACATGGCCTGGCCATAGCTCAGGCCACACCATTGCTTATCAAGGCAATGACCCAATTTTTTCCTTTTTGAAAAAAACATTTTCAAGTGGAATTTTCATAAAGAAGATATTTTTTCCCTGCTTCTTAGGAGACTGAAACTTAAAAAAAATACGGGAAAGAAAAACCATTTCCATTTATGAACAACCAGACGCCAGTTCTGGCTCATCACCCTTGACATTTAGTTCCCACATAGAAACTATTCCATCAGAAAAGTGAACATGATATAACATCTTTGGAATCATTCTACTACAATCTATTTGGTTAGCATTTCCTAACTTTGAGCCACATATCCAGATAAACTTTTTATCAAAAAATGGCTAAAGAGAGGACATGATGAAATTTCAGGCAGTCTTTCTCATTTTTAAAAATCTTTGCTTTTTTAAAAAAATTCTGTTTTATTAATATTTGTAATCGGTACATAATCGATATTAATGGGGTACAGTGTGGTATTTTGATAATGCATACAATGTGTAATGATCAAATCAGAGTATTAGCACACTCATTACCCCAAACATTTATCGTTTCTTTGTGCTGGAAGATTCAAAAATCTTCTTTTCTAGCTACTTGAAAATATACAGTAAACTGTTGGTCACTATAGTCACCCTACAGTGCTATAGAACCCTAGAGCTTGCTCCTCCTATCTAGCTGTAATTTTGCATCCATCAGGCCACCTCCCCTTCCCAGTCTCTAGTAGTCACTATTCTCCTCTTTACTTCTATGAGATCAACTTTTTTAGTTTCCATGTAGAGTAAGAACATGCGGTATTTGTCTTTCTGTGCTGGGCTTATATCACCCAACAAAATGTCCTCCATTGCCGTGAATACCAGGATTTCATTCTTTTTTTATGGCTGAATGGTATTCCATTATGCACATATGCCACACTGTCTTTATCCTTTCACCTGTTGATGGACTCTTAGGTTAACTCTGTCTCTTGGTTATTGTGAATACTGCTACAATAAACACGGGGCATATCTCTCTGGCAATCTGACTTTCCTTTGGATATATACCCAGTAGTGGGATTGCTGGATTCATTTTTTTAAAAATCTTAAGTGACTTCTTATAAATGATTAGATTTGAGATTTTAAAATTTTGTTTCCATGAGGGAATTACTAAAGATGACATTTTATTTTTATATACTATTCCTAGTCTATAAATTCTAAATGCTTTACTATTAAAAATTTATTTATAATGCTTTCCAGAGGTAGGGCTGAAAAAATGTTTTCTTTTGAAATGTCCATTTCTTGTTTTATGTAAAGAATGACTTTAGGTGGAATTATGAGGAACTTCAAAACAGAATATTAATGGTAAAGAGAACCATCTGGCATAATAATTTGCACATGGAAATTTTGGCTTGTTTCTATTTTTCTTGCAGTTTTTTCTTATAGGTTAATGATGTATATATGCATATTATGTGCTTTGAACTGGCTTCCTAGTAATGGTAGCAGATTCCTCTTATTCCACCCGTATTTGGAAATTATTGGCTAAATTTAGGCCATCAAATAAAGTAAGTTAACGATTCCATAAGGAAACCCACCCAACAGTCCTGATATCAGAAGTGTCATGCTCCACTCAAAAGATTCCATTCTCTTATTTTTCTGATAAAATTTACAGTTTAAATAGGCTTGCCTAAGACATACTATTTGTGCTTTACATTTTATGGTCTCTATGCTAATCAACTACATTTTTGTTATTTTTGAAATTTATTTCATTGAGACATTAAAAGAATTTTATATCATACAGAGGCAAAATCCCATGCAAAATAATTTAGATAGATTTACTGTCTTCCTTAACAGCTCTCACATCCAGTCTATCAAATCCTCTGATTCCACTTCTACTGCCCATAGGTACTCATCATATCTTGCTAAATCACCACAATACCCTTAATTTCCTTCCCTGCTTCAGAACTATCTGATCTCCTAATTTGTCCTCTACTCAGCTGCGAGATCAACCTTTCTAAAATGTAAAGCTCTTCATGTTATTTCCTGGTCTAAATCTCTTTACTGGCTTCCCATGGCCCCTGGGACAAAGAACCAGCTATCCTGTGTTGCAGGCTTTTTTTTTCATGCTGTGCTGCCTGCCTGTTTTTCCTGCCCTGTACTCCTTACGATGAAACTGAGTACAGTCATGCCAGCTTGCTTTGGCCCTCCATGCCAGTGTCCCTGCTGTTCTACCCAGAAGACAAAAAATAGCAGCAAATCCCAACATATAGATACCAGGGGCCACCAGGAGTCGAGAAGGATTCCCTATATATTTGAGGACTTGCTGAAGGATGATCATAGGCTAGAATGAGAGTGTAGGACTCCCGTAAGTTGCAATCACAAGGGGCATTCAAACCTACTCAGACTCTTCCCCTCGGACCTACATCAGGTCCTCACTGGAGGCAGGGCAGAAAGCCAGAGAAAACTGTTGAGCAGGAGAATAGAACAGAGGAAGCATTTGAAAAGATAATCCAAACAATTTCTAAAAAATAATCAAAGACATCAAACCATAGGTCCAAGAAATCCAGAGTACCCTGTGTAGGATAGGTAACAACAACATGAAATCATACCATATTCAAATTACTGAAAATGAAAAATAAAGAGGAAATCTTGGAGGCTAAACAAAACACAACAAAAAACAAAAACATCATATACAGAGGAGCAAAGATAAGAATTATAGCAAACTTCTTGCCATGAATTATGCAAACCAGAAGACAATAAAGTGTCACCTGTAAAGTGCTGAAAGAAAAACCACTAGGTTAGACTGCTGTTTATTGAAATCAAGTCCAGGTTCAGCATAGGTCCTACTAGTAGTTTGGTTGCAGTTCCTTTGTGAGGTTATTGTTCCCAACTTCATGGTATCTATATATTTGGTTTGGACATGGTTTAATAACTTACCTACAACATCCAGTAAAAATAGAAATCACCATGCAATTCTAGTCTTTATGTTTGGTTTCTGAATGATTGTTGCTTAGTGATAAGGAGGAAGGAAAGAGTAGTATGTAGGCCACAGTATCTTTTTACTCTTTTCAAGTAGATTAATAATAGCATATACTTATACACCCTTACCATGTTCTACTTTCTATGTGCTTAAAATACTGAATTTTAAAAAATATTTTTTTGTAGACATAGTCTCATTATGTTGCCCAGACTGGTCTTGAACTCCTGATTTCAAGCAATCCTCCCACCTCAACCTTCCAAAGTACTGTGATTATAGGGGTGAACCACCATGCCTGACCTATACCTATTAAAAGAGACACTGAATTACAGTTTGCTTGCTAGTCCAAAGAAAATATGCAGTAACAGATGCTGTGAATTTTCCTAAACTGCCTTTCTACAACCCTCTGTGTATCTGACTTCCACATTTGAGTAAGAATGTCACTTTTGGAATGAACTTGACATGAGCATATACTCAGGACTCTGCTGCAATGTTTCTCTCGTACACTACTCTAACACAGAATCCTCTCTTCCTCCGTGTTTTTCAGTTCCGCGGTCACTTCTATTGCTTACCCTAGCTTCTTTTACTTCATAGCATTTATTCCCACATGAAGTATCATATAGATTAATTTGCCTGTCTGTTGCCAGCCTTCTGCACAAAAACATGACAGTTGGGATGGTGCCTCTCTTGGTAACTGCTATATCTACAGCACTTAGAAAAGTTCCTGGAACTAGAAGGAGTTCATTATATATTTGTTGAATAGATGCATGAATGACTGGATGAAGTAATACATGAACAAAGAAAAGAAATTCCTTTCGCCTGAGGAATCTGGTAGCCCGGGGTGGGGAGAAGCAGAAGCAGGTGGACGCTGAATGCCTACTATGTGAAAGGTACTTCACTGGGCTTGACCCAGAACATCCAAAATGCTTAGCACAGTCCCCGGAACACTAGCAGATGCTCAATACTATTGATTGGAATTAATGATTGTGGCTCGTATCCCATGAACTTGTTCTAACAAACCTGTGAAAATGGTATTATTTCCCGGTTTTGCAAATTCAAAAAGATCAAAGAACATTCCTGTGTTGACAATGTTGAAAGGGGTGGAGCTGAAGCCACCCAGGTGTGGCAGATACCAGGGCCCTGCCAAGGGGAAATGTTCATTGTCTATTTCCTTGAGACTCACTTCACCCACTCATTAGTTCATTCTGCCTCCTGAGGCCTAAATTATTATCTTTATTTGAATAAAATGAAATGAATTTTAATTATACGTCATAAAATAACAGTCTTTTTCCTCCAAATCTGGGTTTTTATTCTTGTTTTCTAGGTTGATTCACTCAATAACAATAGCCTCAAAGTCAACAAAGTTGAAAACAGGCTTTACTAATGTTATAGAGAAAAATCCTGCCAGTGAGCCCTTCTAAAAACTGCAGGTCCACACTGTAATAAATCAACCTGTGCCTGAAAGCGTAAGCTGTATATACTGGCACTCAATTCAGCTAAGATAAAAATGACAAGTCCTTCAATGATAAATTGTCCTCTCCATATTATCCAATGGAAATATTCACATTGTCCAATACCTACAAGCAATTAGAAGGATTGAGTTTAACTTTCAAATTAAAAGGCCGTTAAAATGGAACATAGTCCCCTAGCCTGTCTCTGAAAAATATTCATAGAGAACCTTCTTGGTTTTATGCTTGGAAGGACTACGGTACATCATCTCAGATTTCCTTTTATCACAGAGCAGTTCAGCCAGATATTTGTAACTGCAGGCTACATGAAATAGTAGGATAAAAGAAAATAGAAAACTATGCAAGATCTTTTAAAAGTTGCTTATCAATTATATACTACCTATTATGAATAGCTAAAATTTAGAACAACCTCCCCCCACCCGCGCCTGCCTAACAAACATCAGGCCAAAGAATAGAGGTATTTAACACCTAACATGATACCTGCATCCCAATCTCTGCCTTTATTATTGCTACCCAAACAGAGAAAAGAAGTGTGTTTACCATTCCTTTTATTGAGGTGGTTTTTTCTCTCAATCTGTTACTTATCCATAGAATACAAGTATGAATTCTGTAAGATCTGAATGGAGGATGTTGATAAGTTTAATATAATAAAGCAGTCATTAGATGTCTACCAATAAAAGCTGGCAATACAACTTAAACTTTCAAAATAAGCAAGAAAAAAGAATAATTTTCATATGTATTTGTAACTACATATTTTAGAGTTCTATTTTATAAATATAACTTAATATTTAGAAGGAGATTGAATTAACAATCTTATTGAGGTTGGAGTCACAGAATTAAGGTATTAAGATAGACAAGTTTTTGAAATTTTGCTTACACACACGCATACACACACACACACATAAATTATGTTTACCTGCTGACCTCTTATTAAAAATGTATTCTCAAACCAATACTTCAAAAATTGTTAAACATCTACTAATTCCTTATGGGGAATCACAGGAAGATGAAAAAAATCATTTTTAGTCATTTTGTTTATGTACTTTCCATATAATGCTCCTAATTTTTCAGAGGATCAACTGAGTTCTAAAACACATTGAAACCCAAACTTCAGTTCTTATTATTCAGGTGGCCTCATTTTGCCCTTCATCTTTCTTAATAATTGTCATTCTGGCCATGATATAGTTCTGCACCTAATTTTATGAATAGATAAAAGGGAAGCTTTTAGTGGTTTCTGTCCCAAATTCTCTGGCCTGTTTCGGTTCTTAGCTTTTATTGCCAAAGGCGTGAAGATCAAAAGATGCTCTCTGCCGAAGTGTTTACTCCCTTGTAACAAACCCTCTCAACAACAAAGGAGTTCATTATTTACATCTAACATGAAAGAAAAAATTCCCAAGTAAAAGGCCTGCATCAGACAGATGTAAGTGATGAAATTTTCTTGCCTCACACTCATGGAAGTTCACATCATTAACACCCATTCGATCTAAATGTCTTCAAGAGCAAAAAACACATCCTTGGGAGGGGACAAAGCTCTGGCTTTCTCATGCAGTTCCTTGGCCTCATCCATACCTTCAGTCTTTCCCAACAGGGTGGTGACATGGGCTCATTCCACAAACACAGAAAGATCTCGCGACAGCCCATGGAAACATGAACCGTTATTTATCCTGGAAAGAATGACCGGGAGCAGCTGTGCCCAGCAGTAGACAGCACTAGAGGCAGAAAATGGGGCTGTGTCGCCAGTCTGTTATTATTGTAATAACTAATGGAGAGAAATAAAATGGATTACCAGTGCTTACTCAAACTGGGAGGTTTCCGATGCTGCTGCAGGACATTGGCTTCTCAGCATTTATGAAATCATCAGACTTCTTAATGAATTTACAGTCTAGTAATCCTGCCATGGCATCAGTTTTCCACATGCAAATCCCTGGCATCTAAGTCAACTCGGCAAATGAACAAAACTGGGATACTGGGTCAAGTTTACTTCAAGTAAGGAAAACCACGACTAGTTAGTTGTCTTCCTAAATCCCTTACCAAATTCATCAAGCCCATAAAAAGATTTATCAGCATGACATCTTTTCCCACACTTCACATGTGAAATATTACTATCCTGTTCCTGTTAGAACCAGTGTCCTTTCAATAGTATTCACACTGGCTGGTCATGGGTAGCTCATACCTGTAATGCTAGTGTTTTGGGAGGCCAAGAAGGGAGGACTGCTTGAGGCTAAGAGTTCGAGACCAGCCTGAGCAACATTGTGAGACCATGTCTCTACAAAAAATATTTCTACATATTAGCTGGGCATAGTGATATGCCTATAGTCCCAACTACTTGGGAGACTGAGGTGGGAGGATCGGCTGAGCCCAGGAGTTCCAGGTTACAGTGAGCTATGATTGTGCCACTGCACTCCAGCCTGAGAGACACAGCGAGACCTTACCTCTTAAAAAAAAAATTATATATGAAAAAAACTTGTACTGATTCATTTACTGCTTAGCTGACAGTGGCATCAGTATTTAATCATTTTACCTACTTGTTGACTATACTCCTCATCAGTGTGCTAATTATATGACTAACTCACATTTCCCATCAAGATTACATATATCCAGGTCAAGAACTAGATCTTATATAAATCTACCTGTACAAGGCCCATCAAAAGGGTTTATGGGCACTTTTTAGGGTGACCCATATCCAGAGACCCAAAATGTAATCATTCATTCATTCATGCTAGGAAGCTACTTTGCTTCCTTTTATGGGAATGATGCTGCAAGGAGAGGGTTGTTCTCAGCAGTTGGAAGGTCCATGGATGTCCTAGACCCTACCACAGACCCTCCCATGATTCAACAGGGTTAGGCCCTGACGAAAGCACTAGACCAAAGCTACAGTCCTTCTAGGTCTCTGTCCCTATACTCTGAACCAACTTAGATCAGGGAGTGGCTATAGGAAAGAAGCTGGCAAGGGGAATGGCAACTTTGGAAATGAGGCTCAGAGAAGTTAAGGGATGTTATATATTTTTGTCTGCATCTCCTGTGAGACTTCTTTCCTGAGTCCCAGACCTGTATTTCTCTCTGGATTCTACACACATCTCACATTTAAAATATACAAAAGAGAACGCCACAACTTTCCTTCCAAAATGTCTTCTTTCCCTTTCCCACATTCTTAAACCCAACACTTACTGTTCAATATCTTGTGAATATATCCCTTCCTTTTCAGTCACACAGCTGGAGGCATCGCCAAGCCCTGCTCCTTCACACGATGATTGTATCAGCTTCTTATCTCATCTTCCTGCCTCTAGTTTTTTCACCTCTGGCTGCATCCTCACCGATATTTACCTATAATTTGCTCAGGGCATCTTGCTTCTTAAAATCTTTCATTGGCTGGCTACAGCAGAGAGGATCATGTTGAAGGTCTTTAGAATGATAAGAAGCCCTTCAAAGTCCACCCCAGCTTCTGACTTTACCTCTATCACTCTAATATTGTCTACCTCTCTCAACATCCTGGTTCGTACCCCATACACAGAATGTCTTGTCATTTACTGAATGGATTGTGCTCCTTGCTCTTTTTAAACTCTTGTGACCCTGTAGTGCAATGTCTAGAATTATCTTCCCTATTCATCTATTAGTAAACTTCTATAAGAAAAGCAGGGATATGATAAGTTTCAGTTAGAGAAAAAGGCAGAGAAAGTATTCTGAAATCAGGTAGAAGGTTTGGGAGTGAAGGGAACAAAAATAGACAGGGATGGGGAAGCTCAGAGCACGTGTTGGAACAAGACTTCAAGACTGACTAGGGAACTGCATTCATTTACTTTCCAGCATCTATTTCAGTTTACTGAGAACCTACTGGAAAGGGGTTCAGTCTCATCACCTCACGTACCCAAGACCTGAAGGGCAGGGTGGGGTGGGCACTGCCAATTCAGAGAGAGGCTGCAAACTGGAACCAGACTGCCTGGGTCTGACACTGGGTTCCACAACTTATCAGATGACGTTGGGCAAGTCACTTCTCATTTCTGTGCCTCTGCTTCCTCAGCTGCAAAATGGCAACTCTTTTCAGAAGGTATTTGTGAGAATGAATAATTTAATACCTGCATAGTTATTGGTTGAACATATGAAATTACCATTTTATAGATCAAATTCATATAATTCAATCAAATGCCCAGGCACAATGGTCACACTTGTAATACCAGAGATCTGGGAAGCTGAGGTGGACAGATTGCTTGTACCCAGGAGTTCGAGACCAGCCTGGGCAACATAGTGAAACCTCATCTCTACACACACACACACACACACACACACACACACACACACACACACACTAATAATGGTGGTGTATGCCTATAGTTCCAGCTACTTGGGCTGCTGAGGTGGAAGGATCACCTGAGCCCAGAAGGTCGAGGCTACTTGGGCTGCTGAGGTGGAAGGATCACCTGAGCCCAGAAGGTCGAGGCTGCTGTAAGCCCTGGTTGTTGTGATTATGTCACTGCACTCCAGCCTGGGTCACAGAGTGAGAACATGACTCAAAAAAACAAACAAAAAAAAACCCCAAACAATACCATTGCCTAACCAATAACATGCACACAAAAAGAGTTATTATTATTCTCATAGATGTTTCTAAACCATTACTCCCTAATGCTTCTGATGTAACAGTCTCATTTGTTGAATTTTGTATTACACAATGATCTTTTCGCATTGGTGTCCCCTTACTAATCTCTTAGTTCCGCTACAGTATTTATTCATGACTAGGGCACTTGGCAACAATCTTTCACATATGCCTTGTCTTCTCATCATCCTGGGTAACTTCAGGATCTACTTAGGCAGCCCACCCCATAGTCCATAAATTCCTCACCTTCTCCATCTCCATGGTCACTGATACCCAAAGTGAAACCTTGGAATCCGTCACATTGGTCTGCTTCCCATCCGGTACCCAAAGATGACCACAACTACTGGTTCCAGTCTTCCCATGCCTTTGTTTTCACTACCTGCTCTTCAACCTCAGAAAAAACATAGTTCCTTGACCTCTACCATAGGCTCACTGCTTTATCCAGCTGGGACGGCATGGCTCATCATTAAAACCATTCTCTCACCAATTTCTTCAATGATATTGAACCTTTGTTCTTTCGTTTCACTTCACAAAACCTCAATGCAGGATCAACTCAAATAGACATTTTCTATTATTTCTGTGACCCAGCTGTTGAGCTCATTTGGAAAAAAAGATTAGCTTTCAGACTGGTGCCACTACGCATGTGCAGCCCTGGATCCCAGAAGGCCAACGATTCTGCTCCACCTCCTGCTCTTTCTTGCTTAGCTTGCTTTTATTTTACTCGGCAATATTTCCAAATGGTCATCTTGCTCAAGACCCCGACCAAAGTCACATCCTTCTCTGCAGATGCTATTACTTTCTACTTCAATTACACATACATTATCCCAACATCATTCCCCTCCCCTTCTTAGATAGCCCTGGATCTGTCCTTATGCACTTTCAGTTCAAAGGACGAGGTGTCCTTCCTTCTGTTCAAGGTCCTACCCCTCATACATGGCTCCCATCTTCTTTGGCAATCCCAGGGCCTTGCTCTTTCAATTACCCCCTTTATTTCCTAAATCTTCAACTTCTCACTGCCTATTTGCTCTTTCCTCTAAGCCCAGAAACCTATCTGGATCTTTCATCAAATTAAATTAAGTTTTCTTCTTGAACCTGGGTTGCCACCTATAATCCATCCCCTCCTTTCTCTTCTAATCTATGTGACTTGAAAGAGAGGTCTGTGCTCACTCTCTCAACTTTCTCATCCTTCCCACTTAGTTTACAAGAAACCAGTCTCACTTCAGCAGTTTCACTGCACTGAAACATCTCTAGTGAGACCACCAATGAACCTCATAAGGCCCTACCTGATGCACATGCATCAAATCTCTCTTCTCGGTTTTTCCTGTTTCTCTGTTTGCTCTTTTCCAGCCTCCCTCCTGGGTTTCCCATAAATGTTTGCCCCATAAATGCTTATGTTCCTCAAGGCTTTGTCCTTGATACTTTGTTCATTCTATACAATCTTCTTGTGTAACTTAATTTGCTCTTGATTTTGGACACCACAGATACGGGATGACTCCCAAATCTGTATTTCCAGCCCAGATCCTCTCCCATTCTCTGCCATGTTTACTTATTTGGATAGCTCACAAGCGCTTAAAACCAGCATACCATTCAGTCATTTTTCCCCAAACATGTTTTTGATGGCCTATTTCATACTCTCCTTTAGTCATAAATAGTAAGACAGGCCCTTTATCTTAAGCTCTGTTTCTCAATCCTACCCTTAATTACAATTTAGGCTATGATAATAATAAACTTTCTGCAGCTTGCTATTTTCTGTTCCAAGAAGGTTAAATCTTGAACATGCTACTCTCCCAGCTTGAAATTCCCTTCCTACGTTCCTTTCAGTTCTTAAGACTTGAGGAGAAGTCTCATCCTCCAAGAAGCCTTCCCTAAATCCCCAGCAAGACTTGGTGCCCTTGATCTCTGCATTTACTAGAATGTGCTTAAACTATCTGCACATGTCTCCCAAGTGAACAGCATATTGCTTTCTATATGAGTAACAAATGTTTGAGATTGCCCTCTAAATGTTCTGAAATATAGGGTGCTTTCCTGACTCTCCCAAGTGCCACTGCACTTATCCATTTGTAAATCTTACTCCTTCTGGCTTATACTAGGTTAGTTTTCCTGAGCATGCTACGTCTCTTTTATTCTCCATATCCCTCAAAATCATGTATGTAAAAGGCTCTCAAGAAACATTGGTTGAGTTGAGCTGAAATGAACAGAGAAAACATCCCCATATCTATATTTCTATCCCTCGGATCCTTCAGTATGGTTCTTAGTTCAGAGCTAAGATTCCCCAGCTGACTTTCAGTCACTACCAAGGCCCAAAAGAATGTTATCAATGAAAGTCCTGATTGTCCTTCAAGCTCTGGGTGTATCATGCAAGGTGCATAGATGGGATCTCCCATCTAGGTGTACGGCCCACCATATTTCTTCAATTTGCAGAACAAGGAAGGAGGATGGGCCTCTTAATGGGATAAAAAAAATTCATGAGACCCTCTGGATCACTATGTACCATATTTCCTCCTGCAGTGCATGAAATCCAGGCTCTTAGGGAGTAAGTTCATGTCTAAAAAGTGAACACTTCAATTCATTCCTCACAAGAAGCTTCATTCTCAATGTATGTAAAGTGCTTTGAGCTCTCTGTGAAAGGAATGATGTAAACACAAGACATTATTATCAACATTGCCCTCTAGATAACCTCATGAGGTAAGTATTAATGTCAGAGGGAATATTATTTTACAGGCAAAATCAGCTGATTTGCTCAAAGTCAGAGATGGTGGTAAAAGCCAAGAACATAGTACAAAAGTCCTGTGCTTATATCCACTGCCAGACCTGATCCAAGCTTTTCACAAAGCCCTTCTCAGAGTGGGAAAAGAGTTTGAGAATTTTACCCTTTCTTTTTTTGGACTGTCTTGCCCCATCTCTCTTTCCCTCTTATTACCTTTCAATAGGGAACCAAAAGAGAATGCAATAGTCACCTAGCAACCCTCCAGTCTCTCACTGGTGTCGCATCTGGGGCAGCACAGAGGTTCAGTCGGGAATATTCCAACTATTTCCATGCAGGGCTCTCAATTAAGGCAGCTCTGAGCTCTGCCAGCTTGAGTTAATAAAGTTTGAGTAAATCACTGTGTTGTCCAAGTATGGCATGCTACGTTGAATTAATTCTTTTCAGTTATGTCTTGTACAGGTGGCCCATGTAACTTGACAGGGATCCCGCTCTCCAAATAGTTTTTCAAATCTGACACATTATATTTATTAGAACGATTCTGACTAAGTCTCCAAACTAGTTTGATAGGGCCCTGCACAACAGCATCTATGGAGAAGTAGAAATCTGCTAGATTGAATTATATCTAGTTCCAAGTCCTAAAACTTTACATAGCCAAAAAAAAAAAAAAAAAAAAAAATCAATTATCTGAAAGAATTTAGGCTTTAGGTTGAGAAGAATCACAGGAAGGGGAAGTGGGATAGAGAATCAGAAAGTGAAGAAAAGAAGGCGGAGAAGGAAAAGGAGGAGGCAAAACAACTTTTCTTTGTGATAAAAACCCAGCAACTTGTTTCCCAGCAACTTGTTACATTTAAGAAGAGGTGCAAAGGTTTGTCAAGGCGCGGTAGCTAATCAGTGACATGTTAAGACTCGGTGAGGGGACACAGCACATCATTTATTCAACAATTGATTAAGGACTGACTATCCTAGGCACTGGGGATAGAAAGATGAACAGAAATATAAGCAGTCATAATTCATTGAGATAAAAGCTGTAATTGTTAGTAGGCATACATGCAATGGAAACAGAGGGGGAGGGACTTTTGAAAAGTCATGAGGCCTTTATTTTTCTTTTCTTTTCTTTTTTTTTTTTTTTGAGTTGGAGTCTCACTCTGTCGCCCAGACTGGAGTGCAGTGGCCGCTCCCGGCCACCGCAGCCTCGACCTGCTGGGCTCCGGCGATCCTTCGGCCTCAGCTTTCCAAGTAGCTGGAACTACAGGCACGCACTACCATGCCCAGCTAATTTTTGATTTATTGTAGACATGAGGTCTCACCAATTTGCCCAGGCGGGTCTCCGAAACCGCGGGCTCAGGCAATCCACTCACCTCAGCCTCCCAAAGCACTGGGATTACAGGCTGAGCCACCAAGTCCCGCTTTATTTTGCTTTTCTAACCTCAGTTCGGGTAGGAAGCACAGTTTAAAACGAAGATTTGTAACCTAGAGCTGACAGACTGTGTTTCATTTACACAAAGACCACATCTTTCCTTCCCCCCCGGTTGGCACATAATCCTAACACCCAGTAGAGTGCTGCTAAATGGTTAACAACAGGCTCTCTGGAAAAAAAAAAAATTCTGATTTGTAGCATTGGGACAAATATTTGTAGCATTTGGGACAAATGTTTCATAATGGTTGATTTCAAGTTATGAACTTGAGATCGATGAACACGGAGCTAGGAAGAGAACAGATGTAAATAAGCTCAAGAATACAGATAAACACAAAATACAGTCAAATAACTAGGAAGCTATAAGCTTTGAGCACTTGTTATCTTTGTTTTAAAAATAATTTATTTAATTGCAGGTGGAAAAAATTTAATTTTAATAACTTATTTTTAACAACCAGCTCCCAAATTTCCTGAAAATTTAACAGTCATGAGCCAGTAAGCACTGGCTTCGGTGTTCCCCTGGACTCACACCCTAGGCATGTCAGGGTGAGTCCAGGGAGCAGGGAGTGAGCCCCATCTAAGTTTATCTGAAAGCTGCTCTGACATCACTCCCTGCTGTCCCTCTCCCCACCTACCCCAGGACAAGATCAGAAACAGCTATTCCAGGTTAACTGTGCTCCTTCTTTTGCCTTCTTCTTGTCTCCAATGACCCTCGGTCTTGTCCCATCCCACCACCAGGAAGAGAGACGGCTCAGCCTATGCTGAAGTCTGACAGATTGGATTTGCTGATCACTATTCACTTTATAAGCATTCAACAAATGGGGCTACTATTATTACTGTCAGCCAGGCTCCCCTCCTCTATATCCACAGTTTGATTCAAGGTGCCACATTTAAATGGTATTTTCAAGCTTCAGTCTTAGTATAAGCAGGTTTTAAGGCTAGGTGGATGGGAGGTGCAGAAAGGAAGGGCCACAGTTGGGAAGGCCGCTTCACCCGGAGAGATCTGTCTTAGAGGTGACCATTCCAGCCACTGCAAGCTCCCCAGTCCAGCCTCAGTAGCCTGCGAAGATGCCTTTCCAACCTACTCCCGAGTTAAGAAACAATGTCTCTGAGGACTTATTTACCTATAAGCCATGAACATTTTACTTACTTGTTCTAAGAGATACCGTGAGCAGTACCGATTGTAAATATCAATTTCTCTGTGATAACACGAATGCAGAAAAGTATCTGAAAGAAATGCAGAGGGAGCTACAAATTTATACTTCTCTCAATTTCAAAGGTCTGGAAAATCAGTCACAACCTTGAGCGAACATGTGGCTACAGCCACAGGATACATCATGCTGGAAGAAGCTCATACCGCAGCACCCGACTGGGCCCTGCGGATAAAAGTGTATCCTGCACCAATAGGAACATATTCCAACCATCCATTCTTGATTAAAAAATGATGCAACTCCCACATACAGAACAACAGAGAAGGTCCTGAACCGCTTAGGTTCCAAAGAAAAACACCTGATTCACATGTTTGTTTCACAATTGAAGCTGATATCCTTTATATTACAGTGGGCGCTGAGTGAAATGTTTGGCTAGTAAGATTAAAATTGCTTCAGAAAACATTCTCCTGGACCAGTGCAATCTTCCAAGGTGATTACTAGAAAATACATTTACTCACACATTTTCTTAAAAAATCTATAACTTCCCATAATTTATTCATAGATATAGCACTATATTAGGTATATTAGGTACTTCAACAAACACAGTGAAAAGGATGTTTCTTTTCTGTTTGAAGAACAGTTTTCATACACACACTCTCTTAAAGCCTCGGAAGTTACTGTGTCTGTGTACTATGGGACTGGTGTTCAGGTGGTCTAAGATCAACTCAGGAAAGGGTTTTCCAGCAGTTGCTGGAAACACAGTAGACGAGATGTGTGTGAAGATATGACCCCCTGGGCAGCCTGGCAGTACCTGGGGCCAGTCAGCGTCCTTGGAGACCTTCTGCTTCAGCTGTTCTTCCTCTGTTACCCTAATATCCTAGCAAATGTCACCATTTCCTTTGTGAGCTATATTGTGAAACACAGGCTGGGAAGCACTAGCTTAGGAAACAGACATGCACAGAGAAGATCATTACAGAATGTGATTTAATGTCATGGTGATATGGGCAAGGAGCAAAGTTAGGAACAAGATTTGGTTTCTGGCTTAGGCTTCCTCATCACCTAGCTCTGAGCCCCGAACAGATCACTTCACCTGCCAGGACCTTGACTGCCTCAGTGTGACACAAGTGGGCTTGCCTTGATTTCTCTGAGTACCATATACCTTGTACTGGGCTAGGTGAGTGGAAGAAAGTTAGGGTAGACATGGACACTGTCCCTATTCTCAAGGAACCTGTAAGCTAGCTAGAGGTAAGATCACTAATAAAGATATATATCAGTAAGTGAAAATAAAATCTAACTAAATTGTAATGGGCTTGGAGGGCTGAGAATAATCACTGCTTATAATACCTCAGTGGTACCTCCTACTGGGTATATAAATCTATAGTGTAAAATTGCATCACAGAACTAGTCTAAGACCTCTGTTTTAATTTAATCACATAACAGAATAATCATCATGTTCAAATAATCCAAACAAGGGCTTGAAGATTATAAAATCATGTGAAATCAGCTTCACCTTGGTTGTACCTAGGAACTCCAGCCTGGCCTACTGAACACTCTCATTATGACACATTTTAATTAAGTCATTAACAAACAAATGCATGTTCAGATAGCACTCTTCCTTGCCCTGGTGGTGTCAAAAGTCTCCTCTGGTAGGCCAGGTGTGGTGGCTCACTTCTGTAATCCCAGCACTTTGGGATGCTGAGGCGAGAGGACTGCGTGAGCTCAGGGGTTCGAGACCAGCTTGGGCAACGTGGCAAGACCTCGTCTCTACAATAAAAAAAAATTAGCCAGTTGTGGTGGTGCGCACCTGTAGTTCTAACTACTTGGAAGGCTGACACAGAAGGGTCACCTGAGCCCAGCCAGTAGTGGCTGTGGTGGCCGTGAGCGTGCCACTGCACTCCAGCCTGGGCGATAGAGTGAGACTCTGACTAAAAAAAAAAAAAAAAAAAAGTCTCCTCTGAAGCAAAATTTATACTGCCAACTTAACATTCTTTGCAATCCTGCAGCTGCTTCCACTTCCCTCTTTTTGGATCCACAGAGACCCTCATCCCCTTACTCCCCTGCTGGATCCTCATGTATCAAGCCTACCCTTATTTTCACTTACTTTCCTGTCTGACACAGGCTCCATGGACCATCACTTTAATCATTCTTTGGATTATCTTCATCCCTTCTGTCCCCAAGAAGCACTTACCTGCACATACCCAACACAGGACCAGTAAACACTAGGAAAAAAATCAATGCTAGAGAAAAATCACACATCTTTCTGGGGTAGCTTGTACATCTGTGATTGCCAGCATTAATGGACCTGATCTGGAGAGGTTTCTCTTGAAGTAAGGATATTTCAATCTTCCTCTAGTGGGCCTACCCTAATCATTCTACCCTCTGTAGGCAGGCTAAGCCCTCTTTAACAGTGGCAGGCAGCCTCAACTGCTAGTAAAAGCCAGGTCAACTCCTTAAAGCCATCAATAGCGTGATCTCCTCCACGTAGTAATGCCTATGGGTAAGATGTGAAATGTGGATGAATACTTGCTTTATTTATGCTGGTCTTGAATATACCAGTAAGTGCATGCTTATGACCAAAAACAGCAGGCTAGAGCCTTGTCTCAAGATGTCCTTAATTTTGCAGGCTCAGTGTATAATATCTTTATCTGTAATGTAAATCTGTCTCCACTTGTTTTTAGGGCCCGGAGTCAAATCCTAACTCTGCCACTTAGCTTTCTAACCTTTTCACTAAGTTATTTAAACTCTCTGTGTCCAGGGATAACATTTACCTCACAGGGTTAATACTAATTTCTCAGTAGAACAGGGCCATGCTACAGTCCTATACGTGTTTGTTGTTGCTGTTGTTTTTATTATTATCATCCTCTTGTGTGTAGAAGCCACTCAAACGTTCTCAGTCTTAAGAGTGTTAAAACAGTACTTGTCCTTCTTGTTATTTCTCTAAATATCATTGCTGGACTTAATAAGCCATATCTGTCTAACCCTAATGATTGAATACATTCTTTCTCTAATAACAACATATATATGCAAAAAATTTCCAAATCTAAATGACCTCATGCAGAAGCCTTTTACGTTACCCATAGTTACCGTGTAACTGAGAACAGTAAACATCCTTCCTGATCAGGACTGCTTGTCATCCTCTACCGTCCCTCACCTTGGACCTCATCTCTCACCAGTTGCCCTGCCTTATGCCCCAGCACTTCTGCATCTTTCTCTCTACTCAGTGCCTCAACTAGACAGAGCCACCCTCACATCCCTGAGCTCACCATATACCCGTCAGCACCAGCCTTTCCAGCACTTTAGTCTTTCTTGGAACACTCACCTCCCCTCATTTGTCTCGGGTCGCTCAGTACTCTTCAGGACTTCGCTCATATGGTGTGCCCTCAGGAAAAATGTCCTTGACACCCCCAGTCCTCAATCACCAAGGCTAGATTTGCGCCACCCCCCTCCCCGTATAGCTCTTGCCACTCTACTACCGTTAGACCAGAAATTCTTCCAGGGCGGGGGTCACAGCCTACTTTGTCCTCAGTGCTTCCCTAGTTTCTAGCAGTGTCTAATATATGCATAGTTTGTACTCTACAAATGAACAACTGAACTGTGACAGAAGAAAATAGGTTGACAGTCCTGGAGGTTTGTCATCTAGAAAGGGGACAAGGCAAGACCACTTTCATTGTCTTCAAATATCTACAAATATCTTGGAAGGGGAAGAATATTTTTTTCTGTGTAGCTTCAGAAAAGGCACCAGAGCCAAGGGGGTAGGTTCTGAGAGGCCTTTTTTCAAAATTAACACAACATAGAACTTCCTAAAATGTACAGCATAAGATACTTTGGCCAGTATTCCCTGAACGTCACTGGATGGGTTCACACACAGGCTGGCGACAATGAATGAATGGGTTGATGCCTAATCTTTTGAAGTAAAGATCCTGTGACCAATTAAATTACACTTCTGGTCACCTGAGCATTCATACATAAGATAAGATTCATTCTGGATACATTAAAGAGAAGATCAGGTTATATTTTAATGTATATATATGCCCCCATGGAAACTGGACAGAGAAAGACTCAGAAGATTTTAAACGAAACAAACAAAATCATCTGGCCCTCAAAGCTAGCATTCCAAAGCAGGGGACAACACCCCAAGAGGCAAGTCCCATCCCCTCGGGTATGCCCCCACATGGTCTCCCTCACCCTGGAGGAGGCAATTTAACTTTACAACTTTCAAGAAACTTCCCATTAGAAGTGGTTTCAAGCTTAGATTTATTGCATTTTCCAAGTTGACGTCATTTGGGCTGCGCATAACCCAGAGGGACTGAGGGGCCACACTGTAAACTGCTACAATAAATATTAACGAATATCGTGCCTGATAAAACCTGCAGCCTGCACACAAGCATGCAAGCGCCCACACGAAAGGGACTTTTCACCTTATATGGTTACTTTTAAAAAGGACTCTTTCTACATTTCACTTTGTTGGTCTGCCAAACACACAAAGTACATTTGCTTTAAAAACACCAATTAAAAATATTAACAACACAAAAACATATAAACGGTGGTTTAGGGCCAGGGGTACATAAATTGACATGGATTCAGACAGTAAGTAAACACAACATAAATAAGAGAAATGGTTACATAGTCCATAAGGAGCAAGAACAATAGCCCCAAAAGTGAAAGTGATCCCCCTACCATCTCAGGACTGGGACTAACTCCCTGGCTTTGAGAGAGCAAGCTAATGTTTAGGAGGCAGGCAAGAAAACTGCAGAAAGGAGAGACAGAGGAAGGCACCAGAGAAGGGGCTGGGAAGACCTGCAGAAGGAGGTAGATGATTTCGCTTCATGCTGTAATCTGGGGCAGCACTGTGGGCTTTTCTATTCCTAATCAGGAATGCTGCTTCCACAAGTGTTCAGCATCCTTGATTTTTTCCCCTTGGAATAGAGGCAAACACCTGGGCTGCCTGAGAAACAGCTGTGGACAGAGCAGCTGGGCTGGAAGTCTTTGGACTGACATCCCGGTTCTGCCATTTAACTCCTCGGAGCCCTCATTTCCTCCTCTGTACAATGGAGACCCTAAGACCTACCTCACAATGTTGTTGACAGGAGTAAGTAAACCCACGTGTGCAATGGTGACTAGCTAGAAAATCACACAGAAATCCTGAATGATTTTACTTGCTTGGAAGAAAAGAACAACTTCTCTCTGGTACCTGGTGAGCAGGGCTACCACTATTTTTTAATCCTTGAATTTAACCCAGGTGGTGGTGAAGCCAGTCATTATATAGCACTGAGAGGCATGGTGCTACACACATTGTAGACAATTCATTATGAGTGAAGGAGGGAGGCAGGAAAAGAGAAAAGGTGAAAGGAATAACTGGGCACAGCCCCCATGCTTCTTTCTGTAAGTGAAAGATGCTGTTCCCACCACATCTCCTATGAGTATTCTAAGTCTTATTCCCACCACACTGAATGGGCTTGAAGTCTCAGCCAGAGAACCACACTCATAATCCTACTGTTGTATAATTCTGCAAAAATTACATCGGTACAATCCATCCCTTTAGTTGTTTCCTATACAATTATTCCATACCCTCTGGGAGCTAGTTTGATAATTCAATGGAGACACACTATTGTTTTGTCTGTTGGAATCTGTTAGAAAATACATGTCTTACTTCTCAAAAGAAGATATATGGGCAGCTAACAGACACATGAAAAAGTGCTCAGCCTCACTCATCATCAGAGAAATGCAAATCAAAACCACATTGAGATATCACCTAACCCCAGTAAGAACGACCATCATTAATAAAACAA
>CAUYQG010191551.1:0-19948 GCA_963574415.1 Tarsius wallacei
GCGCCTGTAGTTCCAGCTACTTGAAGGCTGAGGCGGAAGGATCGCCGGAGCCCAGCAGGTCGAGGCTGCGGTGGCCAGGAGCGGCCACTGCACTCCAGTCTGGGCAACAGAGTGAGACTCCAACTCAAAAAAAAAAAAAAACTTAGTCATCGTATTTTTACTCTTCAGCAGCTTTTCTTTGACCTGTGACTTTCCCTATTCATAGCAACCTGTTCTTATTCTATGGATGCAGTAATCTGTCAAATCTCACCAAGTATGCTAATTAGGATTTTTTTTTTTTAAGTTGAAGTCTTGCCCAGGCTGGAGTGCAGTGACACACTCACTAGTGTCGACCTGCTGGGCTCTGGCGATCCTTCTGCTTCAGCCTTCCACATAGCTGGAACTATGGATGCACGTTACCATGCCCGGCTAGTTTTTGATTTCTTGTAGAGAAGTGATCTCGCCAAGTTGCCCGGGCAGGTCTCAAACCTGCGGGCTCAGGCAATCCACTCACCTTGGCCTCCCAAAGTGCTGGGATTACAGCTAATTAAGATTTTAAGACAAAATTTCCAGCTTCCTTAATCATCTTTGTTTAGCTGGAGGTCTGTTTGCTCTGCTTGTTCAGTTTCACAATGCGTTATTTACTTGTTTAATTGGTAAGCTTTTTACTAGGAACACTATGAAACTTAAGTATCATTGGAGACAGAAGTAGCATGGCTTCTTGTGTTCCTGTTATCAACATTCTGATGTTCTTACTTCATCTGCCCAGTGCACCTGACTCACCACCTTTTACATTTGGGCTGCAGTTTTGTATTGATAAAAACAAACCGTATACAGCATACCTATAATTTCATTTGTAAATATTTTAGTATGTTGCTTTAGTTGTGTGGACTTTTAAAAATATTCATAACTGTAATACCATCAGCACATTCAACAAAACCAAGAGTAACTTAATTCCTCCTAACACTCAGTTCATTTTCTTTTCTCTTTAATGTCTTTTTAGAGTTGATTTGTTTGAACCAGATTCCAGAGTCTGCTTGTTGCATTTAGTTCTTAATACTCGTAAGTCTGTAGCCGCCTCTTACCCCCTCACCTTATGACACCACTTACTTGCTTAGTAGAATTTTCTGCATTTGTCTTTGACTATTTATATCATCATGGTAGTTATTTAACATGTTCCGCCCTCTGTATTTCAGATACACTGGTAATTAGAAGAGAGTCTTAATTAGTTTCAACATCTCTCCGGCTGTTGAACTTGATCACTTTTGGGGTAGTTTTTGTTGTCTACTTGTCATTATGAACACAAATCTATACTCATTTTTTTTAGAAGGTGGTGGGACCCCTTTGGCAGCTGTGAATGGGAGTGGGGTCTGCTCTCTTCTGTGGATGGGGACTTCTTAGTGGAGAGGGCAAAAATCACCCAGAAGCCTCTTCCTTTTCCATGCATAGATAGGGAAGCATATGGCGTGTTCACACTCCTTTTGGCAAGGAGAGAGGATGCAGGAGTAAAGAAACCTCAGTGGAAGAGAACATTTTGTTTTGTTTTGTTTTGTTTTGTTTTACATTTTACCACCCTCATGGTGGCAGCCCAGATTTGGCTGCAGTACTGCCCAGTTTTTGTGTTTCTGCCTTTCTTTCTTTCTCTCTGATACCTGTGTTATACATCTTCTGTGGAAATGTCTGTTTAACGTAGAAAACAGTTCTTGCCTACTTAGGGCTGGGGTGTGGCTACATCAGAGCATAACCGAGTCTCCTATTGAAGATTGGCTTGCTCACACTCTTGGCCTCTCTGTGCAGAGCCGTGGCTTGGCAGAAACTATGGATGTGGGTAATTCCTTTTTCCTCAAAGCAGTCATTTTACTTAATCTTTTCTTCCCCATTACAGATATTAAAAAATATTACTTGGTATTCAGAACGGGTTTTAACTGAAATTTCCTTGGGGAGTCTCCTGATATTGGTCGTAATAAGAACCATTCAGTACAACATGACAAGGACGAGAGTAAGTATTCCACAGGTATTTTTCTTTTTGGATACAGTACTATTAAGACTTTAAAGCAATCCAGATTTTTAGGGTGCTAAAATTCTTATGAAATACAATGGAAAAATATAGATCAATGCATAGTCACTGTATGGGACGACCCTAATGCAATGTCTGATCTTGATATGTAATGGATTGTGTGATGGGAGATATTCAACCTGAAATGGAAAATGAGCAGTGCAGGCCACTTAGGTGACAGTATTGTGTGTCTTTTCTGTACCGATAGCACTGACGTGAGTGCAAGAAAAAACGAATCCAAATGGGAAGGAAAAGTAGAAGAGAAAAAAAATACTTCAACAAGTAAGGGAAGAAATTCTACTTAGTACCTGGGAGCAGATTTTAGTTCTGGTCGATAGAAACATCCAGAATTCATAGCTAGAGAAGCAGTCATGCTTACTGAACTGTTTTCCGTTATCTCCCTCGGTGGAACTCGTATAGTTATATGTCTCTGTTTTTAATCTGAAACCCTAGGAGCCAGGTGTGTTTTAGAATGGAGAATTTTTTGAATTGTGGTTTATATACTATACTCTGTGTAACCATCAAGGTCTGAAACAGTACACGCTAATTAAGCATTACTATTTCTGCAGCACAGTATCTCAGTATCCTCCATGGTCGGAACAGTGAAAACCACCAGCAGCATCATCATTTTTTGAGTTGCTCCCAAATGAGTTGCGAAAAGTCTTTGAATTTTCAGTTCTTGATGGATTTGAAAATTAGAGAAGAGGGATCGTAGAGCTGAACTTTCTAAAATCAGCTACAACTGAGTTTGCGTTTGCTTCTGGTTAACCTTGGTTAAAGCCTAGAAAAAACCTGATGTGTGATTAACACTTGTTTTCTAACAGGACAAGTACCTTCACACAAATTGTTTGGCAGCCTTAGCAAACATGTCGGCACAGTTTCGTTCTCTCCACCAGTATGCTGCCCAGAGGATCATAAGGTAAGCATGAACTTTAAGAGAAATGCCAACTTTTGCCTCTGGCTGACCTATTCAAAAGGATCCTATTGTGGTTCCTTTTTAAATGTTATCTGTGAGGAGTATCAAGTTGTCCTACTTAATTTTTATCATCTTCTTCTTTGGTTGAAAATATCTTGTTCCATTTTGTTTTCTAACCTACTTTTTAATCAAAGTTTATTATATTTACTTTCAATCTTTTTATAAAATGTAGTTTTAAGTGTTGTGTTGTTAGCTCTTAACAGAGGAGCAGGTGTATTTCTTAGTAATGCAAGCTAAGTCTTAATGTATTTATTTAATGAGTATTTTATAGAGGATCACGCTGCACTTGAGGAGTCATCTGTGTTTGTTTCAGAGAATTATTTTCATAGCAGTTTACCCTTGTATTAGTTTCCTACTGCTGCCATTACAAATTACTACAAATGAGTGGCTGAAAATAACACACATTGATCATCTTATAGTTCTATAAGCTGGAAATCCAGCATGGATCTCACTAGGTGAAAGTCAAGGTGTCAGCAGGGCTGCATCTCTCTCTGGAGGGTGCAGAAGAGAGTCTGTTTCCTGGCCTGTTTCTAGCTGTTGGGGCATGCCTGCATTCCTTGGCTCCTGGCCCCTCCCTCCATTTCAAAGCCAGCAACAGGAGGTTGTTAGGGCTTCTGCATCTCATCACACGGACCTCCCCTTGTGGTCCTTTTCCCACTTCTAGGACCCTGTGATTTCCTAGGCCCTGCTCCATCCAGGGTAACCTCCCCATCTCAAAGTCCGAATCACACCTGCTAAGTCCCTCTGGCCACGTGAGGAACATATTCATGAGTTCAAGGATTTAGGACGTGATATTTTTGGGGGAGCCGTTATTCTGTCTACCAGAAACCCCTGTCTTCTCCCCACCCTTTGCCAATGACATGGTCTTTAAAGGCAGGAAAACTAATTAATCAGAATGAGTATCATTTGCAGGGATTTTTAACACAGAGGGCTACGTTTTTGTCCTGCAGTAGATACTCAGTATTGTCCAAGTAGCTCTCAAGTAGCACATTTGGTGTTTAAGTCAGTGAGGTCATTTCATATCCTTTAATTCTTGCTTTTACGGCAATGCGGTTTTGACCATTGGTTTTCATTTCCCAGTTATTGGTGATGATCAAAACTGCATATCACCCGTATCACCTTAAAGCTCTGATCTCACTTTTTGCTCGTTGGTTTGGCATTTATTGACCTGGGCTCCTTCTCAACGGTTACTCACAATTAACTTACATGTTCATTGTTTATTTTTCTTCAGAATTTAGTAGAGGATATTTTGCGTTGACTCACTAATTTATGTCTGGTCTTAATACATTCTGTTGGGTTGTTTTTCGGGTTTGTACTTGAGAGATTGTCTTTGAACTAACATGAATGTCATGATTTAAAGTAAACATAGCAGTCTCTTCCCATCTTAGAGTCTTCCAGGTTTTCCAAAGAACCTTTAGTTTCCAAAAGTTAATTTTTTTTTCAGTGTGCTTTATTTTAGCATGACTCATTTAATGGTTTCTGAGCTGCTTTGTAGTGTTTTTCTATTTAGAGTTTTATAATGGCTTCATGAAGATTTCATTACAAGTTTAATTTTCCTCAGCTGATGAATGACCATTTAGCCTATCCAGTATGAAAATGTCAAATTAACTGGTTCAGAATTGAAGTTCTGATAAAACATATTAAGTAAGATTAAATAAAAATTTTCTGGCTGGGCTCGGTGACTCAGCCTATAAACCCAGCACTTTGGGAGGCCGAGGCAAGTGGATTGCCTGAGCCCACAGGTTTGAGACCAGACCAGGCAACTTGGTGAGAACTCATTTCTATGATAAATAAAAAATTAGCCAGGCACGGTAGTGTGTGCCTGTAGATCTGGCTCCTTGGAAGGCTGAGGCGGAGTGATCGCCAGAGCCCAACAGATCGATGCTGGGGTGGCCGTGAATGTGCCTCTGCACTCCAGCCTGGGTGCCAGAGTGAGACTCCAACTCAAAAAAAAAAAAAAAAAGTTCTAGATGTAGGAATTGGGAAACATGCAAATAGAGCACTGTGCCCATTTAAAAAAAAAAATCTCTGATGACAAAAGTAGAAAACCAATCATATTTGAAAAAATAAACAATTTAGATTTGTGATAAGGGAATATTTAGATTAAGTTTATCATCAATAGTGAGTAGTACTTTACTTCATTAAAATGGGTTTTTATTTAGCATTATATGAATGAGGAACTGTGTTAAGCAATGCAAGAAATACCAAAATAAATAATAAAGATTCCTGCCCTCAAGTACCTTCCAATTTAGTAGCAGGGATAAGGCAAGAACCCACCCTGGCAAATAAGATACAAGTAGAATGTGGAAAACATTATAATGGAAAGAAAGCTTTCTGTGGTGGGGTCAGTTGCTGGTTCTGAGACTGGTGAGCTCCCCTCTCGTGGGAAGATTCAGCCAGGTGTCCAGGAGGGTGGCGGTGGAGACTGGTCTGGCAGGCAAGGTGTCAGCCACGATAGAATAAAGCAGAGCAAGAAGGGAGGGGGGCAAGAGGGCACGGTTCACATGTACAGCATAACCAGTGCCATGTGATGGGCATGCTGTGGCCTGTGTGGGGATTTCAGGTGAGGCGCCAGAAGGGGCCTTCCAGGGTCTACACGGAGGGACTTCGTGTCAGACATGCGCAGGTAGGGTGTTGGAGGCACAGAAAGAGGGAAGGTCCAGTCTTTAATAGCAGCAGAAGAGAAGCTGTCAATACGTGAGTTGTGAGTGGACGTTAAAGAGGAAAATTGAAGGTGAAGTTCTAGAGCAGTCTGTTTCAGCAGACAAAGTTACGTCTGTTGGTCACACTGAGGGGAGTGCAGGTCTCACATGTTCCCACGTGCTGCAAAGCTTCTTGGCCAAAGACTGTGTTTGAACAGCCAGTGTAGACCAGAGCATCATATCATCCAGAGGAGCTTGGTGGAAACGCAGAGTGTAGGCCCCACTGCAAACCTACTGGATCGGTCTTCTTAACAAGGTCCCCAAGTGATTTGTATGCACATTAACGTTTGGAAACACTTTGATTTTTGGCTGGGAAATCATGATTCCCTTCTAACACTTGTCTTGAGTTTGTACTTGGAGGGAGCTCATCTTCTACGAAGTGTCTGTGTTTAGGGTGTAGAATTGTAAAGTATGATAAGGAGGGCCTGACAAACACTGTACAGCGTAAGGCTCACCTGAAGCTCTGGGAACTCCTTCGAGTGAAGAGTCATCAGTTTCCATGTGCCTGTTTCCTAAATCCTCTTTTAGGAAGAGACTACACGACTTCTTATCTGTCAGCTACAAAACACAGAAGAGCCAATATTTCATGTGCTCATCCACAAAATGCAAAACAGACTACATACATGTTACATTGCTAAGAAAGGATGTGAATTAAAAGCTTTTAAAAACTTTCCTAGCTGGAAGGAATGATTTCTTATGTTACTTAGGCTGCTGTTCATATTAAGGACAATGTGTCTTCCACAAACTCTTAGAGTCCTAGAAGAATCATGAATAAATGTGGTGTGAGTTTTGCTTGACTTTGTGAAGTCTTCTGACTGTGTTGTAGGCGGGACCACATGGGACTGGGAGGTGATCGATTTGATACTAAAGCCTTGTTCATGAGGCACGGATTTGCTTGGGTCGGAGTCCCCTGCTCACCCATGCCTAACGACCTCCCTCAGGCCACTCGACCCTCCTGCTGCCTCTTTCCTCTGGCTTCTCTCCACTTGCACAGGTTGCTTCTCTAGCACCTCGCTCTGTCTTTCTACATTTTCCCTGGGAGATCGCATATGTGCCTGTGACTTCACCTGCTGTCATTCTGTGTACCGAGAACTTTCTCTTTCACTGTCCTGGAAGGGAGGGTGAGAGGATGGGCCCCGGGGACAGACGGCTGGGCTTGGGGTCTCAGCTTCAGACTTCCCGGCTGCAGAATCTTGGAGCTGTCGCTGGACTCCAGCAGCAGGTCCCCTCATGAGGTGGGGGCGGCAGCTGCTGAGTCAGAGGTTGTGGAGGGGATCAGGTGAGTGGACGTTCGCCAAGGGCCTGTCACACAGCTTGTGCTGCAAGAGTGCTGGCTTGCCAAGCATCAGGGGCTCCCACTTGGACCCCTCACATGACTGCACACCCTCGTTAGGGTTAAGGTGGCTCTTCTACAGACCTGCTCTTCCTTTCGTACTCCCTGTCCTGGGCGATGGCCCCCACCACAGCCACCTAAGTGGCCAAGACAATTCTGCCACATCTGTTCTGCCACATGTCTGTCTCCAGTGCTGTGTCTTGTTGGCCGATTGTTCACTCTCTGACGCTGGTCTTGGTCCACGTGCTCACGGTCTTTGCCCATCTATGTCAGAGGCCCGACTGGCCTCCCTGCCTCCCTGTTTGCCGCTCAGCACTCTGTGTCCATCTGCAGCTGATCTCACTGCTTCCCTTGTCAAATTATTGAGTGGCTTCCCATTGCCAGCAGGCTGAAAATCCAACCCCATGTGGTCCCCCCAACCTTGGGGCATGGTTTGCTCCCCAGGGGACATTTGACAATCTGTGGAGTTGGCTTTGTTGGTTGCTACATTGGAGGAGGTTGCTCCTGGCATCTGGTGGGGAGAGACCAGAGATGTTGCTGAACCTCCTCGTAATGCACAGAACAGCCTCTGCTGCAGAGAATTATCCAGCCCCAAATGTCAGCTGTGAGGAGGCTGGGTCCCTGTCTAAGGGTGACGTGGTCTGGGCCCTGCTCTGAATCTCCTATCGCTCCTTAATGCTGCTCCAGCCTTACCAAATCCTACAAGCCCTGCTCCTTCACGCTCCATAACTGAGTCTGGATGAATGTGTCTGGAAGTGGTGGCCGTTGCTGAGTCACCTCTTTTTCTCTGCAAGTCTTTCAGCCAGCTTCTGACTCCTCTGTCCATCAGTTCCATTGGTAGGGCTTCTTCAGCGGCCAGGCCTCTCCACCTCAGCTCCTGGCCCTTTATTTGGACTCAGCTGCTGCTAACACAGTTGCTTCCTGCCCCCACTTCTCCGATGGCACAGAGAGAGACACAGCTGACCTGTCCACCTTTCTGGCGGCATCCTTGGGTCGCTGTCCATTTCTGGCCAGCAGCTCGTGCCCAGGCTGGAGTAAGAAGGAGAGGTGGGGGGAAGGAGACGGCTACTTTTTAGAAAATCTGACTGTGGTTACCTGGCTTCTCTCAGAAGTTACTGTGGAAAGATAAAGCTTGAGAGTCTTGCCCTGTTCAGGGCGCTGGCCTGGCCTGAAGGTGCAAGTCTTGCTGCTTAAGCAGAGTGGAAACTATTGACGATGCGAGACTCCTTTTATGTTTCTTTGTGTTACTTTACAGAGAGCAGGTCTCAGTAGGCACACAATAGACTTAATAAATACCTAAAGATTGAGTCTTAGAAGATGGCTGGCACCTGGGATTTTAAGCGTGTTCTGGTATCTACTGTTCTGAGACGTCACAAGCGTTGGTTGAGTGCCTGGCTGCATTTTCCAGAAAGCTGCTGTTCCCAAAGCTAGTGAGGGTGGCGATCTGGTGTCCGGACGCTGCTGTAGACAATGCAGAACATTGCCAAAAGGCTTCTGAGTTTTCAAACCTCTTGAGATTAAGTTAATAGGAAATGTAGATTCGTTTTTAATTAAAGCCACTTACTTGATGAGAGTAATATGGCTATTTGTGGTAACATCGGCTCATACAATGTAAGAGTATTAGTGCTCTGAAACCTGTGGTTGGTGCTTTCCCCTGTTCGCACAGTCAGCCCCAGCCGTACCACACACACTTGGGGTTTTGGCTGCGCTTGCAGCCGCCCAGCGTCCGTGTCTCCAGCGGGCGCTTTGCGTGAGCTGCCACCTCCTGCTCAGCACACAGGTGATGCATGTGGGGGTCCCCCGGTGCACTTCGGAAGACCCCGCCACACAAGTTTGCGATTTCAGTCTGCGGTTAGCTCCTCTGTTGTGAACGAATGCAGACCTTTCAGGCCATAGAGTCAAAGACAGATGACTTGTTTTTCATAATACTCTGGTGTCAACTCTCCCCCTCGGGCTTCCTGGCTCTGTTCCCATTGAATCAAGTTTTCCTGAGTTGATTTTTTTGTGAGCCAAATGACACATTGAATGGAAACCTAATAGAAAATATTAATAAAAAAATTGTCCTGTTTGTGGTTGGGAGATTTATACTACATACATATGCTCATTCAAATAGGTGTACACTAAGGGCAACACGCTGCCGGTTATGATATTTTAGGAACACTCTTACTTTTCAAACATGGTCCATTGAATGATAAATCCGTGCCTTCAGTGCCACCACTTGTCTCTCTGTTTTGTTCCTTGTGAGGCTAGTGAGAGTCGGGCGTCTTCAGACAGCTGAAGCTGTGGGTCCCACACAGCTGCGCGGTGGCTGTCCAGGCTGTCCCTTGCCCACTCTGAAAATGGGCAAGCATTCCCTGTGACAGCGATTCTCCCATGGGACCATGCGTCCACCCCTGGGAGTCATCTGAGGCAAGGTTCCCTGTGGCCCCAAGGAGCTGAGCCTGCGCCACCACCCCCGTTTTGCTGCTGGCCACCCTCATCCCAGCTGCCTCCAGTGCAGCTCAGTACCTAAGTCCTAGTGGCAAGGACAGTGAAAGCTTCTTAGCTTGTCAACCTGTTTGAGAGGCACAGATGTGTTCAGGTGCTACGATGCATGGTGTGTGGAATCTTCCTGGAAAAGAGGACAAGGCCTATGTTTCTTTTAACCTGAGACTCGAGCATTTTTCTTAAATCTTATCCTTGATATCAAATTTTATTTTAAATTCAGTAAATACTTATTGAACCTCTACTGTGTGCCAATCACTGCTTAAGTTCTCTTTAATTTGAGATTTCTTGAATTTTTATTTCAAACCAACACCATTTGTAGTACCTAGAAACTAGGTGTTACTAGTTACAGTTGGTTTAGTTTTGAAAAACTAACTCAATTTCAGCCTCATATTACTACCAGCTATCGTTGTAGTTAGGAGATTGTTTCTTTAAAGGCGGAGTTACTGAAATTGAGAGCTATAATGAATAGCTTGGTTCTGTTTCTGACATCCTGTTAGGTTATTTAACTTGCTTCTTGTCTCTACAATGAGACGTGATACCTGCTTCACGTGCGTGTTATAAGGGTTAACAATGGCTTGTAAAGTCATTTTTTGTGTCTCTATTTTCTCTATTATAAGATTAAAACATTTTTGAAATTCTTTGAATCTAAAAATAAATCTGGGTAATATCTCTACAGAATAGCTTTTTGGACTCTGTTAATATTCCTGAATTTTCATTCCCTGCCCAATGGCTAATCAAATTGTCTGTATTTCCCAATAGTTTTCTAAAGAAAGAAAATGAAGATCTCTTTGAAGATAGAGATTTTTAATAAAAATGTGTTTTATTTTAGATTGGTGGGAGATCTGAGCAATGGCTTGCAGTATAAATACTTCTCTGAAAT
The DNA here is from genome assembly GCA_963574415.1 of Tarsius wallacei. Taxonomy (NCBI): domain Eukaryota; kingdom Metazoa; phylum Chordata; class Mammalia; order Primates; family Tarsiidae; genus Tarsius; species Tarsius wallacei. The sequence goes on from CAUYQG010191551.1 coordinate 10,414, forward strand.
GTATACGCTTTCATTTTTTAAAAGATAGAATTAATTCACTCTTGCCCAATGCCTCAGCAATACAGAGGTTCCAGTTTCTCCATTCCTCTGGTCTTTGCAGATCCTTGTTTGGTCTCCACATAGCAGTAGCCAAGAAAGGAAGGAGGAATGTTTTAAAAACCTGGCTTCCTGTGTTTCCTACAGCCAGTGGTACTTTGAAGGCAGCTAAATTTTTCAGGGAAATCTGGCATGGTTTACTTTTTTAGTTTAGTCCTTTCTTAAGAAGTTACATTGAGAGTGTTTAGACAGCTCCCAGTTGAAAATCAATAAGTTTCCAATAGAAAATTTATAAATATTTAGAGAATTGCTAGTATTATACTACAGGGTATCTTGGCAGACTTGATAGGACATATGACAACTTCCTAATTGGTTTAATTTCAGTTTAGACTGCTGGCACACTCAACATGCCAGCTTTAAAGAAGCATGTCATGTTTTCATCAGAGATTTGATTTCTTAAAAGTAAAGACCTTTGTGGAAAAAATTGCCACCTGGCCAATTAAACATTAAGATAACTCACAGAGAGCTTTCCTGACCGACGCCATCACGTTGTAGAGGCCCCTGGGTGGCGGAGGGTACGGTGCATACTGTGTCCTCCCATCTGTGCACTGTGAAGCCTCCCTTCCTGTCTACCCTGGTGGAGATCTAAGGCTTCTACCCTCCTTTCAGGCGAACGAGGTAGCCTGCCACAGTTCTGTGGATCCTGGCAGGAGAGTCAAGACTTCGAGTCAAGATAGTAGGAACCAGAACGTGACATTCTTGTGTGGGTCCCATGCCTCCCTAGCAGTATGACAAGGCTAGGTGACGCCTGCAGCTGCAGAGGGCTGAGGTGCATGAGAGGCGCCTGAGTTGGGAAACCCCATCTTCCACAATGGGCCTCCAGCAAACCTGCCCAGCCTTGACTTTGGAAGCAGACATCTTTAGCATACTGATAGCAAACAAACTGTTCTCTTCTGTAGAGGGAGACACTGTCTCTGTCGTCCATGCTGTTCACTCTGCAAGCATCGTGCGGGGCACGGGCTGCCGGTTCAGTACCTCTGCCTCTGAGCTGTGCAGAGACACAGGAGACCCTTAGGGAATTGTCTCCCAACAATACTTCCTCATGGTACATTTCTTTCTTTTTTTTTTTGAGTTGGAGTCTCACTCCATTGCCCAGGCTGGAGTGCAGTGGCATGCTCACGACCACCCCAGCGTCAACCTGCTGGGCTCAGGTGATCCTTCTACCTCAGCCTTCCAAGTATACTGCCAGAACTATAGGCGCACGCTACCACGCCTGGCTGATTTTTTTTGTTGTCGTGTACTGTAGAGATGAGGTCTTGTCAAGTCACCCAGGCTGTTCTCGAATCCGTGATCTCAGGCAATCCCCTCACCTCAGCCTCCCAAAGTGCTGGGATTACAGGCTTGAGCCACTGCGCCCAGCCCGTGGTGCGTTTCTAATGCAACTGGAAATCCGTCACCATCTCCTTCAGGGAACTCATTGACTTGGCTCTAGGTGCCTCTCGGTTGCTGGTGCTTTGTATTTACATATCGTAGAAGAAGTAAAGGGCTGAATGGCCTTACGCATCTCTGCCTCATGCACCTCATCATAAACTGCCAGCTCAGGAGTCGATGCCGTGGGCACAGCCCTTACAGCCTTGCTTCCAGGTGGCTCTGACAAAACCAGAATATTTTTGGCTTGAAAACAAATAATAAAATCATAGCTTTAGAAGGACCTTTAATGATCATTTAAGACAAGTTTTACATATGGAAACACTGATATCTATAGTCATGATGTGCCTAGGGCAAGTGAACACTATTGTAGAAGCAGACATAGAAATCAAGTTGTCCAGCTTCTAGCTTAGTATTTTTCCCAGAACAAGAGAGAGAAAAGAGGCACACTTATTTGATATGTTATACATGCTAAAGCTAGATAACAGAATTGAAGTGATTTAATAAAGCATTTTTCCTTCTCGATGCATTGTGCATGTTTCATGAACTTTGTAAGAAGTATCTTTTCCAAGACAAATAAACAAGCGTTAACAGGAGAAATGGGAGCAAGCAGGAGGGTCGGGGTATTCACAATGACTCACATGCCCAGCGTCAATCCATAGGGAATCAGAGGTGCCAGAGACAGGACAAGCAAGGGAAGAGAGAATGAGAGAATGCTTGGGAAGAGGTGGCTCAAAGAGGCAGGTCGGTGCTCTCTGCCACAGACATTACGAATTTTCTGGGCATTTAACATTGGTTCATCTGTTCATGGCCCCCAGTTTCATCCATTATGAAATGGGCATGTTCTCCTAGAGTCAGTGTGGCGACTGGATGGATCAGTATATGTGGACTGCTTAGAATAGTGCCTGCTGAATAGCTCGCACCCAGGAATTATCATAGGAAGCAAGCACTTTCTTGTTACAAGACATACGGCACCACGTCTTGTCCATGATGGCCCATTGGGTATTTGAATGAATGATGAAATTCTGATAGTCTCATTGGGCTATAATGAGTGGTTAAAATGTACTGGCTGTAGATAGGAGGAACCAACATGCTGGATAGACTTTTTTTTTCCACATGCTGCATAATGGGCCCTATACAACATGTTATTTGTGTTATCCATTGACGTGGGTATTATTTTTTTCCATTTTATTATTATTATTTTTTAGAGACTGTCTTACTCTGCTGTCCAGGCTGGAGTCCAGTGGCCTGATTCTAGCTCACTGCAGCCTCGAACCCTTGGCTCAAGTGATCCTCTCACCTCAGCCTCCTAAGTAACTGGTACTACAGGTGTATGACACCACGCCAACCTAATTTTTTTATTTTCTTGTAGAGGTGGGGGTCTTACTCTTGTCCAGGCTGGTCTTGTACTCCTGGGCTCAAGGAATCTTCCCACCTGCTGAGTAGTTGGGCCTACAGGCTTGGGCCACTATGCCTGGCATATTATTTCTATTTTATAATGAAGAAACTAAATCTCAGAGAAATAACTTATCTAAGAAAAGTGACAACATGGGAATACTTCTGTGCGCCATCCACAATTCTGCACTGCCTTCCATGCCAAGGACTCATAAATGAAGTTTTGCATTTAAAACAAGTTATTTCTGTACAAGGCTGTTTAATAAAACACCGTGCTTTAGGTCAGATGTTGTCCACCTTTCTTAGAATGTGATCTCCTTATTGACATGTTTTTAAAACTCACTGGGTAAGTTTAGTAGTTGCTGACTGAGAAGGGTCGAGCGTGCACAGTGGGGTCCTAGCCACCGCGTATTCCTCTGGCAGCCTTTCTCAGTTGGGGTTCCATGGGACAGTCACATCCTAGGAGAGGGAGATGAGGGAGGGGCGTCACACACAGTAGAGGCCTTTACGCAGGAGGAGGGAAGCTAGTAGATGGCAGAACTTGCGCCTTCTTGGGAGCCCTGGTTTAGAGGACCTGAGTTTGAGGAAAATTACTGCAGGAACCCAGCGTGACACTCCTGTTAATGACTTTTTAAAAAATCTGAAACATGCCTGTTTTCTTCACTAGTCAAACATGAAGATCATATTGAAGCTTGAGAACATTTGTATATTCTTTACTTAGTAAACTTTCATGAACCCATTCGTTTTGGAAATTCAGAAGTACAACAACTCTGTCATGTCAACATAATGATGCGGCCTCAGCACATAAGCTAATCAGAGACTTTCATGTCCTTATAAACATCCCATTTGAAATTGTTCAATCTTAAATAAATTGCCAAGATGCTAAGTACATCCACTGAGAAACTAAAGCAGCTGTTTCTAATAATGTTCTCTTTGTAGAGTACTTTATAACACAAGTGTGATTTCAAAAACAAGAGTAGGTATTTAGGGGTCATGTAATCACTTCTCAGAGATTTTCTGTATGACTGCCGTGTGTCAAACATCTCAGCACTCGAGATTCATGCACACCCAGGCACTGCCCTCAGGGAGCCTTCACCCCACAGGTGACGTGCTGCTCTGGTGGAAGGTGGCACACGAGAATGCAGCCAATCACCTGTGTGGCCCTGACGCCTCCCACTGACATGATGCTTGGCTTACGTGCTGAAATGAGCAATGACCCTCTCTTAAATTAGCATGAGGGGTCCACTCTTTTCTCCATCTAACTGGCTCTCGGCCCATCTGTGAGCTTCCTTGAGGTATGATTTGATTTTTATGGCTGTAAAGCTAGCCTTTTAGACACCCGGGGAAAAATTCATAAGTCTTGCTTCATCTAACCAGATTCCACAGGTGATAAGAATAAGTAAAATGTGTGTTAAAATAAAAACTATGCTTCTGTGCCAGGCTGATGTTCATCCTATTTTAGTTTGTTTTCATACTCAGAAAACTTTATTTTTCAGTTTGTCATATAGTTGTCATATGATTGAAATACTCAAATTACTTTAAAATTTAGTTTGACAGTGTCTGATTTGATCAGCAATTCCCTACTAGAGTGGAATGTGGTGAGGATGAGTGCAGTGTGACTCCAGGCAGCCCCCCTGACTCCCTGGGAACAGAGGTTCTGGGGTGAATGGGGGGGATGAACGCAGTATGACTCCAGGCAGCTCCTCTGACTACCTGGTATGCATGCTGGGTTTCTCCTCGCTCTCAGCATCAGCGCCCCCAAACCAAGCAATCACAGAGCTGCCTTTGGGGCAGTTAGGTCTTATGTCCCCATTTACTTAGTTTATATCTCAAAGGTTTGTTGTTGTTTTTTTTTTTCTTCTCACTCATTGTTAATTGACTCCTAGGATTTATTCCTGCCCATTTTTGTTCCTGAGTCTCACTATACATACATTGATGTCTTTCCACATACTGGTTTTCTTGTAATGGGGTGTATTTGATCAAGTTGGAACAGTTCTGAAATACCAATAACATGACTGAAAATGGGATGTATATATGTATGAGGTGTATTTTTTCCTTTATATATAATGAGTGTCCCACAGACCTTCACATACAGGGAGAATTTGAAGTCCTTTTACATTGGTTTTAAAGGAAGGTTTTAATTTTTAGGTTATCCAAAGGGACATGTGGAATGTGAGTATAACGTTTCCAAACAACAAAAACAAAATAAAACCTAAAACTATGATATGCTTTATACAAATCTTGTATTCCTTATGTTTCTAGAAATCAAACGTCTCATGTTAAAAATGAAGACTGAATTACTTTAAACAAGTTTTGTTTGTAGAGCTCTGTGATGCCTTAGGAATAGAAAGAAGGGTGTGAACATTTTTTAGTGTTATGTTTTTACATTGCACTTAAGAAACAAAGTGGAGATTGTGACAAGTGAAGTATTCAAGGCTTTTTTTCCAAACCATAGTATTTCTTTTTCTTGTACAGCTATATGTGTGTTTACTTGAAATTGTACTTTTCTTTCCCACCATACCACATGTACTTGCTCTGCTGATTGGCCTTATTGCATCCCATAAGTCATTACTTATCCTGAGTTGTCCAGACATTGGTGGCAATGTAATCTTATGCCATTTTTAAAAAGGCTTTCTTAAAATGGGGCCATAGACTAAATGGGACCATTGAGGTGTCACACAATGTCTGTATTGCAACTGAAACAGTGAAAATAGACCTTATTAAAGTCTGCTAACTATTATCATTACATCTGTTTTTTAAAAAATTGTACACAACTTGAAGTAGTATTTCATGTTAGCCTCTGTTATCCTGTAGCTGTTGATAATGACACTGTGATGTGTTGAGAGGATGTCGTCGAGTGTGTTAGATTTAGGTTCAGCTGTGAATAATAGGAAAACCAAAAGTCTGGGTAGCTTAAGAAAGTACTCCTTTCTTCTCTCCAAGTAGAAGGCCAGGGCAGTCCTTCAGGACTGCAAGACAGCTCTGCTGCAGCGGCCTGTGTTGCCTTTCACTTACTGCTTTGACGAGTTACCTGAGCCTCGACTCTTGGTCCAGGCTGACATGTAGAGCAGGACCCAGGCATGGGTGGTCTGTGTCCTGTGCTGGGAGTCACCAGGTGGTGAGGTCAGGCCGTCAGGCTGTGGGCTTTCTAGCAGGCTCTGGGAGGATGCTCCTATGGCTTGTTTCAGGGTCGGCAGCATCGGTTCCCTGTGACATTGGGACCAAGATCCTCCTGGGCTTGTTGGTGCTAGCGAGGGCCACGCTTTGCTCTGGAAGCCCCTCTCAGGTCCTCACCTGTGGGCCTTGCCTCTCAAGCCCCAGTAGGGCATCAAGTGCTTCCTCTAGAGCTTGGAGTCCCCAACTTCTCCTCCTGCCAAGTGTCTCTGACTCCAGCTGGGTGAAGTCCTCTGCTTTTAAGGGCCATGTGATTAGACTGTGTGTACCTGGACAGTCTGGGATAGTGTCCCTGTGTTAAGGTCTACAGTCTCAATGATATCTGCACATTCCCTTTCAACTTGCAATGTAGCATGTTTACAGGTTCCAGGCGTCAGGAGTGGCCCCTTGGTGTGAGTCCTGTGCCTGTCACAGAGTCCTCAGGGGCTCACACTCCCTTCAGTGGGCCTTCACCATCCCCAGGGGCCGGTCTTCCTTCTTACGGTTCCATCAGCATCTGAGTTCAAGCCACAGTAGGGAGAGGAGGAAACAGAGAAAAGCTTAAAGCGAGGCCCTGGAGACTCTTGGGGAGGGTTCCCAGAGACTGCGGGTGATGAGAGCTAGTAAGGAGAAGAGACTGAGCTGGTGCCTGAACACAGGGAGAGCAGGGACTATCGCCCTGTTTCCACTGCAGCCACGAGCCCCACTGGAGGGTCTGTTCGTCCAGAAGATGGGTTATTGGGGAGCAGTCAATGGCCTTTCCCCTGCCAAGTGCATCTTCTAATTATCGGAAACCACAAAACTAGAGAGAGTTACAGCAGTACAGCCACCGTGTTGCGAAGGTCCTACGGTCAGACTGAAGAGACGTCCTCAAGGGTACCTGACGCCAGAGCACGGCGTTCTGGACCTGAAAGAGCATCCAACCCATGCTTTTCTCATCCGTGTACTTGACCCAGTGCTGGTACAGAGTATGGCTTGGTCTAAGAGGTTCCTCCTCGTGGCAGCTGTGTGAGCCACGCACTTCTGTAAAGCTGCAGTGGCTGCTCTGCCATCCACTGTACCATGGAAAGTGCGTTTTCAGATACTGTCTTGGGTCTCAGCTGATGTCCCGTCGTTAGTACCCCGTCCGTGCATTCTTGAGTGGCATGTCTCTTCCATTTCTTCATGTACACATCTTTACTGAAAGAAAAAGCACATGCTTGAGGAGCGAGGAACTGTGTTTCAACCCAGTCGAGTCCTGCCTGGCGGGCTGCTACAAGGCAGAAGTGGGGAGTGGCCCTGGCACTGTAGGAATGTGGAGGGTGGGGGGATTCGAACCGAGGACAAAGCAGAGACTTGGTGAGGTACATGTCCTTGAGCAAGACTTAAAGGATGAATAATGTTTTGATGGGTAAAGACAGGGAAGAGGAAAGGCACATACATGTGTGACTAGAAAACACCAGCAGGCTGGCATGAAGGAAGACCTGGAAAGTGCGACAGCTGAGTGTTGCTACTGGGAGGGAATTGATGTCCTTCCTCTTGCATCAGTGAGTGAGTGTTCACTTCTGAAGCTTTCTTGTCGCCAGCCTCTGTTCCTTTCTTTGCCTGCAGAAGTTAAATCAGATGGGTACTCCAGTTTTAGGGACCATGTGTGTGTGTGGCCCTCCTCAAGAATAGTTAGTGCTCTAAGGTTGTGTCTAGACTTTGACTGAGGATCTCTGGAACTTTCAGCTCTGGATGTACTGTGTGAAGCGTTTCAGCAGCTATTTTATGTCACTAGAGTTGGGTCTAGGGTGACTCAGGGCAAACAGGTACAGAATAGACCCGCCCACCCCGCTCATTTTGCAGAGGGAGCACGTTGGAGCTGGTCACTAAGCGGGCCGTGGCCTTCAGTGTCTTTCAGTGTCTTTCGCATAGAGCAGGGTGACTGTGGCCTGCACTTCGACTTGTCCTAGGAAGGAATGCAGGGGGCTCAGGCCGACGGCAGTGGCTGTGTACCTCCAAAGGCACTGCCGGAGAGACAGGTGGAAAGTTCAGAAAGTGACTCGGATTCCTTTACTTTGTTTTCATATTTGTTTTTTAGAGATGGGGTCTCACTCTGTTGCCCAGGCCGGAGTGCAGTGGTGCGATCGTAGCTCACCGCAGCCTCGACGTCCCGGCCTCCAGGAATCCTCCTGCCTAGTCCTCCTAAAGCACTGGTACTAAAGGCGCGAGCCTCCGCACCCAGCCTGTGCCTTTGCAAAGCAGTGATTTTCAGGGTTTGTCCTGTGTTCTGTTCTGTACATCTCTTGTTTGCTGTGCTGGTGGCTGCACAAGCTGCCAGGGCTCTAGAACGCCCGCCCGCCTGCCCACCCTGCTCCTGGCAGCTCTGCCGTGCTTTCATCTGTTTTCCATGTTGCTCCTGCACATCAGATATCCCTGGAAGAAAAGGTTCTGTTGCTGTAAATACCTGCGGACGTAGGTGAGCTCAGGCAGTAGCAGCGCAGGTGAAGAGGCGCGATGGAGTTGTGAGGCCAATGTCAGGCTGCCCGGACTCCTCAGGAGGCAGGTGTCACTCTCAGCTGTTGTATCTGTCTAAAGGATCGACATGGTTTGTTAGAAAAAGAGCATTCTCTAGTGTCATCGTGAAGTCATCGTCTTTTGAAAGAACTAATGCATTTGTTTGCTTATTTGCACTCTATATGCATTTTTAAATATGTCTATGAAATAGAAACTTTCCTTAGTCTTTTATATATTCCTCCTTGTAGGTTTTTGGGTTTTTCCACATGGTTCTGCATGTCTTTTGTTCTCTGCCCTCTACAGCATTTTGTTTGATAGCAAATAGGATATGGATTCTTATGGAGAAAATCTGTTTTATTAATTACACGACATATGTCTCAGGCTACCAGTCCAAGTACACTGAGTGTTTTGAATTAAATATTTAGTGCCTCATTGACTGTTTCCTCTGACTTCCATTAAGACCTTGAGAAACAACTCTTCTCCAATGAGCCTTTCGTTTGTTTGGTGGAATGAGCGCCCTTATAGCATTTAGGGTGTGGGAAGCTTTTCTTGGTAACTTGTCTAATTTTAGTGCAGCTCATTTTTGGTGAGATGTTACCAACTTTCTGTCATTGCAGGAAACACTTGGTTTTGTTCCCAGATGTCTGATAGTAGTTCCGTTTTGAGAATAGTAGGAAATGTTTGATGCTAGCATGGGAAAGAAATATAAAAAGTGTACAGAGGTTATAAAGGGCTTGATATTAAAGGTTTTCTTCCTTCCTCCCTCTCTTCCTTCTCCCCCCTCCCCTCCTTCCCCTCTCTGCCTTCCACCTCCCTCCTTTCCTCCCTGCCCTCCTTCCTCCCCTCCCCATCTTTCCCTCCCTTCCTTTCCCTCGTTCTCTCCTTCAATCCTTCTTTCTTTCCTCCCCTTATATTCTCTCCCCTTCCCTTTCCCCGTTCGGTCGCCTCCTCTCGTCCTCCCTTTCTTCACTCCTTCCATCTTTCCCTTCCCACCCCTGCACTCCCCGCGCCTCCCGGCCCCTTCGTCCCTGCCTTCCTTCCTCCC